>PVJX010002299.1:0-121698 GCA_004027295.1 Dolichotis patagonum
GATGGGGGAAAAAATGGATGGCTTTTATTATGACAATTTAAAGTCTTAAAACAGAATATTAGCCTTCCAAATCACACTAAAGAATCAACACAGTGGCTGGAGGTGTAGCTCAGCGGTAGAGTGTTGCCTAGCATTTGTAACACCTGAGTCCAAACCCCAGCACTGCTCCCTCAAAGTCAATACAGTCTTTTCATTTTATATACAAAACAATCTCAAAGGGATTGTTATCTGGATTGTGGCATATCATTTTTAAAACAAATAGTTAGGCATCGTTGTGTATGCCGTCTCAGCACTTGGGAAGCTGAGGCAAAAAAGAGCCCAGGCAACATGGCAGGACACCATCTCAACAGACAAATATCCTTCATCTCAAAAGCCCAAGATGAACATCACGATTTCTCAGAAGCCTTCCTTGACTCTTCCAGTCTGAAGTTATTTTTCCCTCTCCCAAAGTACCAAAAAGAGAAACCTCTTACATTAGTTAGTCACTACATTCTACTTTATAGCACAATTTTGGGGATATGTAACTCTTTGAATACACAACTGAAATTAAAAAGTCTCTAAACTGGACAGATAGTAATAGCAGTAGCAACTATCTGGAGGCAAAGAAAGAACATTAATTTATTTATTTAGTACTGGGGATTGACCCTGAGCCTTCTCACAGAGGGGCATCTCCAGCCCTTTCTTATTTTGAGACAAAAGAGTCTTGTAAAGTTGCTCAGAGAATTAAACTGCTCAGAAAGGACTCAAACTTCCAATAAGGATAGGATTATTAATACAGTGGTACCTCAGTTGATGAACTTAATACATTCTATGATTCTGGAAAAGATGGCCACATTCGTATTCATGCAGTAAAGATGGCTGTGGTTGTGTCTGTCTCCCAATGCAGGGTTTGCAAATAAAAATAAAATTTTGCCAAACAAAAGCATTCATGAACCAAAGTACTACTGTCTATGAAATTTGTATCCTATGGTGTCTGTTCAATAAATATTTTTAAATTCCGAAAATAAACTATATACTTACATTCTTTTTTTTTTTTTTCTTTTTTTTTTCTTTTTTGGTACAGGAATCAAACTCAAGGCCTTGCAATTGGCAGGCAGGTGCTGTGCCACTTAGCTACATCTCTGGCCCTATTCATATTTTCTTGAATATCTAGAACCCTCAAAACAGTTCTCCAAGGAAAGTCATAGTATTCTGAGTTTATAGATAAGAAAACTAAAACTCAAGAGTTGTTTCTGTAACTTTATCAAAGTTACATAATAGCTTTTAAGCTAAGGTGCATCGGTGTTCAAAGTTCATGCTCTTCCTATGACACACTCATCACAAAACAACCAAATTTAGAAGTGAACAAATATGGCTGTTTCTCTTCACATATAAGTACTACCAAACCCGAGCCTATGAAAGTCCCTCTTGGCGGTTGGGGAGGAGGGGACACTACACACTACACACTACACACTACCACAGGAAAGCTTCCTGACATATTTACCACGAGATGGAAATGGTGTTAATGACGATAACACACTGCTTTCTCCCTCTCCACATCCAATTTTAGCCAGCTGCTCAGGGGCTTCACATCTTTCACTTTAAACAACATAAACATCGGCTCATTTAAAGTGTCAGCCTTACTTAACATGTTCCGATGCTACTGCTTTTCAGACATACTCTTGTTTTCAAACAGCTGGGCGTTTGGGGTTCCATCACTGCTGATGGGTTACTTTTATCTACCAGGTCCCAGAGAATCATTCTCTGCTCACTGCTTTACAGTTCAGTTCATTAAATCTTATGATCAGGGACTTTTTCTTTAAGCATTTAATCTTTCATCTAAAAAAAAAAACAGAACCAAAACACATTCCTATGGGCAACTCCTAAAATGTACATTTTAAAATAATATTCTTCTGACCTGTTTTTTGAAAAGCACAACTGTTTTTCCTATTTAGCCCAAGTCAAGACAATTATATCAGAAGTGAATTTTCCCCCATCTTTTTCTGCATATAGGGAATACTGAATAGATAAGTCTTTTTTAATTATTAAATGTAAATAGCTCATTAAATGTAATCCAATTACTTTAATTGTAAAGAGGAAGTAATTACAATATGTACATGTATTCTTGCCTAGTAGATTTAATAACTTAAATTAATCTTTCAGTGCTAATATTTTAAATTAACCTTTGACATTAGAAAAATCCAAGAAACTGATGTCTTTTTAAAAATATATGTATAAAGCTTTACCTTATGCATATACTTGTTATGATTTTACCCACAAACAATTTTAGTTGGAAACAGCCCACTCTCACAGAGAGGAAATTATATACCACCTGCTCAAACTGAATTAGTACTTCTTGCCTACCATAAATCATGTTTAAGGGGTTGTTTTTAAATTTTAAAGCCCTAGTAGGACAAAATATCATGAGATTAATTCCATGACAAAATTTGTTAGAAGAATATTTTTAGTATAGTAGCCTAAAGTTTTGTTTTGTTAGTTGTTTTTTTTTGTTGTTGTTGTTGTTGTTGTTTTGTGCCAGGGATCGAACTTACAACCTCACACTTGCCAGGCAGGCACTTACCCCCGGCCAGCTTTGTTAAGAGTTTTTGAGCCAGGGTCTTGCCATGTAGTTTAGGCTGGACTTGAACTTTGTGGCAGTCCTCCTGCCTCACCCTTCAGCTTTCCAAGTGCAAGGATTACCGCCTGCACCACCATGCCCAACTTGTTTTCTTGTTTTTTGAGACAAAGTCTTGCTATGGAGCCCAGGTTGGTCTCTAACTCATGGTGATCCTCCTGCCTCAGTCTCCCTAAGCTTTCTATTATTTAACTTCTATCCTGTCACTACCTACTGGCTTCCTAGGACCATTCCTCCTTTTCTTCCTCTCTGGTTTCTAGTCCCTCAAATTTGCTGTTACCACATTTCCCCTGAGCAACCATTTGTGTTCTTTGGTTTTTCCTCTTTTTTGGTGACCGATGGTAAATTACATAGCTCAATCTCTATGAACTGTTTTGCAAATAGGTTCTGCCACAGTCTGTGCACTGAAGAACATTATTAGAATGAAGGGAAGAAATTACATAATATGAGGAATTAAGAAAAAAATGAGTTCTAAGCCAGGCAAGGTGGCATGTGCCTGTTATACTACTATGGAACCTAAAGCAGAACTGTTTGAGCCCAGGAGTTTGAGGTCAACCTCAGCAACATAAACCTCTATAGCAAACGATAACAACAAAAAGAGTATTGAGTTCTATTTCTCTATTTCCTACCAAAATCTATCAATGATGAATATTTAGCAAAAATATTATACCTACATTATCAAATAATTTTGTTTGTTTTTGTTTTGGTACTGGAGATCGAACTCACAACCTCGAGCTTGCAGGTAGGTGCTTATGCCACTGAGCCAAATCCCCAGCCATCAAATAATTTTTTAAACTTCAGAAACAGCAGGAACTGTTTGAACATATATGATGCAAATAAGGTAATGAGGACCGTATTTGTATGGCAATTTCCCTTCGAAGAACAAAAGCTCTATTTAAAGCACAATGAAGCATCATGTGTTTTCAACAATTCTCAAAAGGTTCACTTAAATATTTTCCTGCTTTGTATTAATAAGCTAAAGGTCCACCTCTACCTCACTGATATCACTGCCCAAACCAATTTTATCAAATGGAGAGGCTGATTGTAACTAACGCCCGTGCTTATCAGATTGTAGCCATGTTAAAGTAGCTCCCAACTACAGAAGGCTGACTTCTGCCCATCTGTTCTAACTATGCAAAGTTATTTTATCGTCAAAAAGCAGAGACACGGGTTGCTGTGGGTTCCCTTGTCCCAAATATAGTACTGTAATAGATTCTGAACAGTTACCAAGGTTAGCAAGAATGGAGCCTGATATCCTGAAGAGGATCACTGTGTTCCAGCATCATTAAAAGACAGCAAACAGTAATTCTAAACTGTGTGTGGCAGTGCTCTCCTGTAATCCCAGCTACTAAGGAGGCTGAGGCAGGTGGACTGCATGATCCAGGCTACCCAGGGCAACTTAATGAGACCCTGGCTCAAAATAAAAAGGATTGGAGAACCAGGCATATAGCTCAGTGGCACAGTGACCACCTGGCAAGTGCAAGGTTGTGCAAGGTTCAATCCCTGGTACTGGGAGGAAAAAAAAAAAAGGACTAGGGATGGGTACAGTTTAGTGGTAGAACAGTGTCTAGCATGCATGAGGCACTCCCTGGGTTCAACCCCCAGTACCACCAAAAAAGAAGTAAAAGGTAAAAGGTGTACCAGCAGCTAAAACTAAACCCCTTTCAAATTTTCATCTTGATAACACTGGTATTTTTTTGTACAAAATATATCTTATTAGGACAGCTCTTGAAAGTTAAAAAGGTGTCTTTAAGAGCCTGCTGACCTAAAATTGCCATGTTCCATGCTTTAAAGGGATTGATTTTCTGGAAAGAACAAAAAGATGCCAAATTCTGTTCAATGGATCAGAATACTACTTGGTGAACCTATTCTGCACCTGTGGAAGAAAAAGAGTAAGACTGGCTTATATACCCCAGAAGGAGGATGGTATTTATGTGGGCTCTCCCGATGACCTCTTGGCAGCAAATGTAAAAAAGTCCTTTCTTGAGAATAAGGGGTGGGCCCAGGACTTTTAACTACCCATTCAAGCAGGGTTACAATTCTCCTCCTCCGTAATTAAGCTCCCTTTCCCATTCTCCATGCATGCATGAACGGCAGTGACATTGACATGGGGCTCTGACATTAGTCTTTGAAGGTCATTTAAATTCTCCTCCTTCTAAGCTGCCTTAACAGTGATGCATTATCGGTTCCACAGTGCCTGAGTGTAGGGTTTGACTAGACAGTACTCAGAGCTTACTGACCTAAAGGATAGAAAGAGCTCCAAATTCAGCTAGCATAAAAAGAATAAACCAAAGAAATAAAACATGATAAAACTCAGTTGCTCACTAGGCATAGTGGTGCAAGCCTGTAATCCCAGCACTTGGGAGGCTGAGGCAGGAGTATCGCCATGAGTTAGAGTGGGCTACACAGTGAGTCCAGGCTAGCCTGAACTAAATTGCAAGACCTTGTCTCAAAAAACAGAACAAAAACAAAACTGTTGCTCAAGACGACATTAAGAAAAACACTAAACATCTAAAATTAGATGAACAAAAACACCCCCCACCCAGTATTGGGAACTGAACCCAGGGCTCTCACATTTGAGTTATACTCCCCCAACCTCCCTGCTTTTTTTTGAGATAGGGTCTCTATAAGTGGCTAAACTGCCCAGGCTGGGTTCAGATCTTTTGATCCTCCTGCCTCAGCCTCCTAGAAGGCTAGGATTACAGATGAACACCTGCAATGAAAGCACTTTCTATTGATTAATCCTTTTTATCTAGGAAAACAGAAATGGTCATCTACCATATGGCTTTTTATAGACCTAATCTATAGGTCTAATCTCATCTCCTGTCACTTTCTCATACACACTTCCTTCTCTGCATGTCTATGGACTTTTCTAAGGCTCCCTTCTGCACCGTGTTCTCTTACCTCCACACTTTTGTTCCAGTCTGATCATCCACCACAATTCCCACCAACTTCTAAGGTCTTCTGAGAATGAGCTCAAATAATATATCTGTTTTTTCATTTTATTTTTTCAGGACTGAAAATTAAATTTAAGGGTACCCAGTTATATCTCCAGCCTGAGGTACTCTACCATTGAGTTACATCCTCAGCCCTTCTTATTTTTTGAGACTGGGTCTTGAATATGGGTCACAGGCATGTGCCACTGTGCCTGGCACAAAACATCTCTTGATAGGCCTTGCCCCAGAGGAGTTTGATATTCCTTCTCTCTCACATGCCATATTTTTATTCTAACCTTCAGTACATATTGTCTAGGCCTATACCATCATACTAGATTAAAATCACTCATTTTCCTACTTCCTCTCCCACTAGATTGTGAGCTCCTTGAAGCTGGTGATATTTGTCACCTCGAATTACCACCATGATATATACCAAGAGAATGCTTAGAAAATGTTATCAAATCAACGAAGCCACTGTTAGTGGTGGTTGTATGTTAGTCCTTACAAAGGTAAGAATGAAGAGGATTATCTGGATTTCCAATCGTATAGCATTTCTTCCTGAGGCAAGTGGAATAGCCCAAGTTCAACCTGTTTTAGAATTAAGATTCTAATTCTGTCATACAGAGACAGGACCTACACTTTTTTTAAGCTCAGGGAGCAATAAGGGGTCCGATCTGGAACACAGCAGAGTGAGAAGTTAAAAATTAGAAACCAAGGCTACCCTGACCAATGTGAGCTATTTACTACCTCCATTTTATTTCATGTACCTCAAAGCTCTTACTAACACAAAGAGAGAAAAATGACAGTGTTAACAACCAACAGAAAAAATTTTCCAACAAGACTAAAGAATGTCAGAGTAGGAAGCCATGAAAATTAGCACATGTCCAAAACTTGAAAGAAATCCAAGCTATCTTAAAACTTTCTAGGCATTTGGCCTAAAATCTCAATAAGACCCTGAACCTTTGCTTTTCCTATCAAATAAGTCTCTTGTATCCCTTCCCTCAATATCTCTCCCCCACTATCCTCCTACCTGCCTGCTTGCCTTTTTCCCCTTAACTTTACCTCCCTCCACATTTCTTTCTTCTATAATTACAGACAGAGCTGGCTGGGGGAAAAAATGTAAGATTTGTAAAAAGTGATAATCATTTATTCATTAATGAGTCTATGTTGCTTAAGTGAGCACTATGTCCCACATTGAGAATAAAATCCATTACTCTCCCTGCCCTCATAAAGCCTGTGAGCTACTAGAGGAGACAAAAAAGGGGCACAATAATACTCTGTGATAAATATGACTACAAATGTTAAGTTCAAGATGTTATAGGGGTATGAAGCTAAAGCTGAGGTGCAACTACTATCATTTAAGGAGTGTCTTGTCAGGCTCGGTGGCCCATGCCTGTAATCCTGGCACTTGGGGAGGCTGAGGCAGGAGAAATGTTGGAAGTTCAAGACCAGCCTGGGCTGCAAAATGAGCCCAAGGCCAGCCTGAACTGCATAGTGAGATCCTGTCTCAAAAAAAAAAAAAAAAAAAAAAAAAAAAAAAAAAAAAAAAAAAAAAAAAAAAAAAAGGAGGAGGAAGAGGAGGAAAAAAGAAAAGAAAAAGTGTCTTAGGGGCCAGTGATATAGCTCAGTGGCACAGTGCCTGTCTGGCAAGCTCAAGGTTGTAAATTCAATCCTTGGTACAAAAAAAAAAAAAATGTCTTAAAGGACAAATAAAAGCTGAGTGTGGTAATACACACCTGTAACCCCAGCACTCTGGCAGGCAGGGGAAGGACTTAAGCTATGAGCCTAGCCTGATAACTTAGGCATTTTACAAGACCTTGTCAAATTTTCCCTCCCTCCACTCCATTTTGGGTTCTCTTTTTTTTTTTAAACCAGCATCAGATTTATTTATAAATCCTTTCAAAATTTTTAAAAATATAAAAGAGAGAGGCTGGAAATGTAGTTCAGTGCAAAGACCCTGAGTTTAACTCACCAGTACCAGAAAAAGGGGGGGAAAAGGGATAAATAAGGTTAAGAGATGTTCCAGGTAGAAGGAGCGTGAGTACAAAAACACTGTTCTAGAAACAGCAAATGGCTTGGTGTGACTAAAGTGCAGGAAGTCAAGAATGATAAGGCTAATAAGGCAGACAGAAGCCAAGGCACAGAAGGCCTTATATGCTGCACTATACAGCACTCAGAGTGTGCTGAAGGCTATAGGGAGCTATTTAAGATTGAGGAGAGAGAGTGACAGAATCAGATTTGCATTTAGAAAGCTCTCTCTGGCATCAGTGTGGAGAATGCACTACATGAAGGAGAGAAAGACTGAGGTAGTAGTTCAAACTAAAGCACTTCTAATTGATCAATGGAATCTACGTAACAGAAGAGCTGCGACATAAAATGATAAAAGTGCTCTGCACTGGATTTGAGACCAGATTCTGTCACTGATAAGCTTTTTACTGAGACCAATTAAATCTCTGGACATGTTTATGAATAAAAGCAGAACTGTGAGGACAGTACACTGGAGTAGCTGTCATCAACCTTTTCTTAATCCTTTAAAAATTATTTACCGATTTAAAATTTTTTGAAAACTTATGTAAGCTATAAAGAATTACAACATAGCAAATATCAGTGTATCTATCACCCATTTTAATATTACAGGGCTGGGATGTGGTTATGTGGTCAAGCACTTGCTGGATTCCCAGCACTATACGAGGACAGATCTTAGCATTAGCTTTAAATCCTGCTGCATGCTTCTTTCAATGCCATCTCTTTCTCTTTTACCTTGGGATAACCACTCTCTTCAAATGTGAGTTGCTGGTTCTTTTTTCTTTGTAGTCTTATCACATTCTATCTGAACTTTATTTAGTCTCACATTTCTGAATTTCATGACTCTAACTTTTTTTTGGTGGGGGAGGTATTGGGGATTGAACCCATGGCCTACACTGAACTACCATCCCAATCCTTTTTATTTTTTCATTTTGAGACAGTTTTGCTAACTGTTAAATTGTAGCTGGCAGGGTCACACATGCCTGTAATCCCAGCAATTAGGAGGCTGAGATAGAAGGATCACCACAAGACAAGTCTGTGCTACATGTAGTAAATTTAAAAACAGCCAGAACTGTAGCATGAAACCCTGTCTCAAAAAATAAACAAATAAATAAAATAAAAATTATTAAATTGCCCAGGCTTGCCTCAAATTTGCAGTCCTCTTGCCTTAGCCTCTTAGAATCCTGAGATTATAGATGTGCACTGCCACATCCCATTATGCCTCTTATAATCTCAATGTATATATTCTGCAATCTTTCTCTCTAGTTTTTCCTCTACAGATTAATTTATGTTGCTATAATACTGCAATTCATTCATTTTCATTGCTACATAGCTATTATATGAATCATGATTTACTTATCTAATCTCAAACTGATGGATAGTTTGGATTTTTTTTTTTTTTTATTGTCTACAGTGCTAAGATTTTTTTAGAGGGAGGGGTTTGGTACTGAGAAGTGAACCTGGGGCCTCATACTGAGTTATATCCCAGGCCTTTTTTTATTTTGAGACAGGGTCTCATTAAATTGCCTAGGCTGGCCTCAAAATTGCAATTCTCCTGTTTTAGCTTCCAAGTAGGTGGGATTACAAGCATGTGGCCACCTCACCTAGCTCTGAATATGCACATCTTCCAACCTATAATAATGCCGGGATGGAAACTAGGGCATACTGGCAGGCATCTCACCACCAAGCTCCACCCCCAGGCCTGGCACTCCTATTTGCAGGTTCCAGATACTTTGTATCTTTGCCAATATTTTTTCAGAACTTAATTTTTGCCAATGTGATGGACATAAGACCAGTATATAACTGTGGTTTTAATTTGCATTTACTTGGTTACTAATGAGCTGAGTATCTTCGATTCTTTCTCTACAAAAGAGCTATTTTTTATTTTCACCAGAAAACTGAGATCAAGCTCCATTTCTGAAAGCTGGGAATGGATGGGGTATGCAGCAGTAGCTGCCTCCCAAGATTAACCAGAGAAGATGGGTCTCTTTGAGCACAAGGTAAAACTATATGATCTAATCTCAGACATGTCAAACATCTGACAGGCAAACCTCAAAATTTTTATCTGAGAAACTAGGGATGTCAGAAGGACTGAGGCAAAGACTGAGAAAAATCAGAGAAGGAGTTATCAGGACAACATGCAGTATTTAAGGTCTTTCATTATCTGACACCAAATCTTCAGGCTTCTTTTCAGCCACACCTTCCCCAATGCTCTATCTTCTAGCCACTGTTCACCACACAGACTCTCTACACTCTTACGCCTCAGGTGTCACTCAAAACATTTTCTAGTTTTTTAATTACCCACCTGTTCTGTTTGTCTTAAGATTTTATTAATCTTCCATTCCACAGTTCAAATCTAACTGCTTCCATGAAGCCATCTCTACTCTGTTGCACAGGAAGAATTAAGCTCTCAAACAGCACTGTTATTTCCTCTATTATACCATACATCCCATATTACAGTTGCGAAAAGGACAGACTGTGAGCTCAGGGAAAGTACTATATTTTAAATCCTGAGGTGCCAGTCAGCTGTGGCTGTAACCCTTGCACTCTTGTTGGAGACTGAGACCGAAAGATCACAAATTTGAGCATAGCCTGGGTAACTTAGTGAATCAGCAAAACCTTGTCTCAAAATAAAGAGTAAAAAAATGTCTAGGGATGCAGTACAGTGTGAAAGCTCTAGGTTCAATCCCCAATATTCCAAATCCTACTCCTCTTCCCCTCTCTATTTTTTCCTTCCCTTTCTACTGAGGTGCTATATATCACTTTTGTCACCTATCAAGCCTTCATAAAATACTGAATAAATGGACAGAAATACAACTAGAATCCACTGGGAAAACAAATCTCTAATCAATGGAAAAGTTCTTTCTCATGATTGCTGATTACAAAAAAATAACAGGAAAAAAAATCAAAGAAAAGGCAAAGAAGGAGAAAGGAAGGAGTTAATAAAGAATAAAATGTGACAACTAGATCTTTTTAGTAGAGACCAATGTCAAGAAACTCAGGAAATAAAAATGTAAACCATAAGGTCGCCTTCTTAATGTAAAGGACAACAGTAAAGAAAAGTGGAATTTATAAATAATTCTAAAACTGTAGACTGTGTCTTTAAAGTTTGATAGGATTCAGCTAGATGTAATGATGCACGTCACAATTTGTGAGGCTGAGGCAGGAGGATCATCACAAGTTTGAGAACAGCCTGGAGCACACAGTGAGTTTAAGGCAGCCTGAACTACATAGTGAGTCCTTGGCTCAAAAAAACAAAAGTTAATGGGATTCATTTAGAAAATTATGTGGGCATGTTTTCTCTGGGAAAACTACAGCTCCCATTTATTTAGTAATTAAAGAGTTTCTATTTTTAATATATTTTTCTAGGATTTGTCCACTTTTACCTGCTTTCAAATTAACTGATACAATCCAGGTATGGTGGTACACAGCTCTAATCCCACCACTACGGGAGGCTGAAGCAGGAGAATAAAAAGTTTGAGCCAGGCCTGGTGGTGTGTGACTTGTAATCTCAGCACATGGGAAGCTAAAACTGGGCATCAGCTGTGAGTTTAAGGCCAGCCTGAACTACATAATGAAACCCTCTCTGCCCCCTGAAAATGTAGCTGATCTAGTATCTATATGATAATCCTTAAACTGGAAAAAAATATTAAGACAAAACAACTAGAACAACAAAATAATAACAGATTAAAAATTCAGACATAAAGATTTGCAATTCAACAATTCTGCAACATTTTTCACAAGTCCCTATGTTCTCTGAACATAGGCTTCTTATGGACATGAGAGTGTGCCTATCAAAGTCCTTTGCATATACTATATTCTCAAAAGCACAATATTTGAAGCTGGCATATAACTGAGTGAGAGTGCTTGACTAGCAGGTGTGAGGTCTGGGTTAAGCACTACAAAAAAAAAAAAAAATGTTCAAACAAGGTGTGGAGGCACATGCCTGTAATTCCAGCACTTGGAAAGCTACTCCAAATGTGACACCAGCATAGGCTACCTCAGTATGTTTAAGGCTAGCCTGGAATACAGTGAGATCCTATGTTTAAAAACAAAAAAACAAAAAACAAGTTCTGAATTTGATTTCCTATATTAAATAAGGCTAAACAGGTAGTTAACTATTTTAATAACTGATTTTGATTAATGTATGTTATCATCTTTAAAATAAAGGTTTTTAAAAATTAGGTTGGCCTTGGAATTCAGTTTAGTGATAAAGTGCTTCCCTTAGCATGTGGAGGACCCTGGATTCAATTCCAGCACCACAAAAAATTAGGTAAGCAAGTAAGCAAAACCCATTGTCAGAGGCCCTTCTCCAAAATTCCTGACTGGTGATGGGGTGCTAGATGCTGAACTTGGAGAGCACTGACCTGTAGCGCTAGTCATGAGTCAGGGTCTCAAGAAGCTGACCAGGCTGGCATCAAACTCATGATCTTGTCTCAGTGTCTTAAGGTTACAAACATGTGCCACTATGCCCAGCTCACTCACAAAATTTGATGTAAAAAAAATCATCTATCATTTAGGGGCTTTGGGCATGGCGGTGTTACGTAGAGGGTGTGCATGAAACCTGGGTTCAATCCCCAGTACTTAAAAAAAAAAAAAACTACCATTTAAAATATATTAATCCACTAATTATAAAGAAAAATACATGAGGAAGAGTAAGAAATTTATAGTTTTGAATCATAAAATATACTTTTTTTTTTTTTTTTTTTTGGTACCGGGGATTGAACTCACGACCTCGTGCTTGCCAGGCAGGCGCTTAAGCCACTGAGCTAAATCCCCGGCCCACATATTTATTTTTATTTCTTTATTTTTGTCTTTTGGAGACAGGGTCACTCTGTGTAGTTCAGGCTAGCTTTGAACTATGTACCCAGGCTGGCCTCAAACTTGAGGTGATCCAGTCTCTCAAGTATTGGGATACAGGCATGCACTACCATGCCTGGTGTATTAGTTTTTAAAATGTAATTGTTTTATTTTGTACAGGAATCGAACTCAGGACCTTGCGCTTGCCAGGCAGGCACTTGTGCTGGTGAGCTACATCTGGCAAAATGTAACTGTTATTAAGACTATTGTACCATAAAAACAATTCATAGCCAGGCACGCTGGCACATGCCTATAATTCTAGCTCTGTAGGAGGCTGAGGTCCGAGAATTGTAAATTAAAGTCTACCCCCGACAACCTAACAATTTAGGAAGACACTGTCTCATAACAAAAAGTTTTAAAAAGTGGGATGGGTTGGTTGCTCAGTCCAAAGGCCCTGGTTTCAACTTCAAGCATGTGTGTGGCAATCATATTTTGTGATTTAAGGAAAAACATTATTTTACTGGTTTAAAATAATTTATCCTAGTCATTTGCTTTATACATTCCACCCTCAAACATTAGGAAAGGAAAAAAAAAACTAAGAGATATAAATTTCAGTGTTCTTTCTCTGTTGTTCTACCCCTACAGGATACCTACCTGAATGGGATGGATGGACGGATGGACAGACAGAGACAGACAGAATGAAGACAGAGAAACAAAGAAGTAATGTTATCTCTAAAAATGTAGTTGATTATATTAGACTAATTTTGAAAATTTAGAGATTAACCAACAAACACCAGGCCTCTTTCAGTGAAGGTCAACTTCTGACTCACCAGCAGAATGTTATTGCAAACAAGTACAATTAGAATGGCAATGAATACTACTTGGCTGACAGATCAATGAGACATCACATACACCTTTGATTCTATACTGGTAATCATTTTTAGCAAACATTAACACTGCCTCCAGTAACACACAATAAGGTTATTTCCAAATATCTATGGGAAGTAGATTACTATAATACTTTTCTGCCAATCTAGTAATACAGATGCCTTACCAGCTTCTTTCCTTGTAGAAATCATGTTAATAAAGATGTTTTAGGATTTATGGTTTTAAATGCCAATCTTTAAAAAATAGGACAAGTGTTATAGAAATTCCTGCTGGTAGTTTTCAGAGTTGGAAGAAATGAAGTTTTCTTTGGTTTTTGTTTTTTTGGTATTGGGAATTGAACTCAGGACCTCATGCTTGCCATGCAGGCGCTGAACCACTGAGCTATATCCCTGAACCTGGAAATGAAGTTTGACAAAGAATATTTCCCAAATGGCTTGGAAGGAAGGAAAAAAAAAACCAAAAAACCAAAACCACCAAAATTGAGAGGACATTGAAAAATGCATCAAGTGAAAGCCTGAGTTCTATTGGCAGGAGAGAAAAAAAAAAGCATCTCTATTCTATAAACAGGAAGCTACAGTCAATAAAATTCAATTATAATGAAACAATGATGATATCCTGTCACATGTGTTAAAACTAGACTTTGCCAAGATATATCTTTTTAGGGTGTTCAATTCATCTTGGTTTAAATCAAACATCCCAGAGGTTATTAATAGTCTTCCTTCTTACTATTAAAAGTGAATGGTTCACACAATAAATTATATGAACACCCTCTCCTCTCCTTAAAGACCAGGAGGCAGATCTGCAACAACTCGGTGTTTAGGAACCAATCACAGCCCCACAGTGAAAATTCCATACTGATACACTTCGTCTGTCTAGTACTCTAAATAGAACTGCATAACAGCACTATAATTAAGAACACAGATTCTGGAACCAAACAGCCTTAGTTCAAATCCCAGCCCTACTACATATACTCTTTAGTTGTGTGACCTTAGCAAAGTTTTGTTTTGTTTTTTAAAACAATTTTAGCTGGGTGTGGAGGCACAAACCTGTAACTATAATCCCAACAGTCGACAGGCTGGGGTTCCTAGATCACCGCCAGTTTAAGGCCAGCCTGGGCTACATAGAGAGATCTCATCTCAAAAAATAACAACAACAACAAACCCTCAAACTTGGGAAAAACTTCTAATTACAGTACAAAGCTCCCATATACTGTTCACCTAGGTTCACCAAGTATTAATATTTACTAATTTTGTTACTAACATTTTAACCGTTTGATACTAAGTTGCAGATATCATGCCCCTTTCTCTATTTACTTAAGTAGGTTATTTTTTACAATTAAACTACAACAATCAAATTAGGAAATGTAACACTGATACAATATTATCTAGCATACAGTCCTAGTCTAAACTCAATCAGTTATTACAATAATGCTTTTTCTTCCAATAATGTTCTTTATAGTGATTTTTTTCAACTCAAATCTTGCTCTGATTTTAACCTCTTTTTACATCAGTTTCCCCATCTATAAAATGAAAACTAACAACAATACCTATTTTATTGGATTGTTGGGAGAAATGAAGGCGTAAATAGTGAATGCAGAACAGTTCCTGGCATTTAAAGGTGTCAGCTGCTTTTAGAGAAAGACAGATTCCACATAAGGTAGAACTTTAAGATAACAGAAGAAAAAAAAAAAAAAGATAACAGAAGAAACTCTTTAGACAATGTACTTTTTCATAGTAGTGTATGTTTGCAGCACATAATGGTTACATACCTTGTGTGGAGTTGGTATATGTACATGATACATCTTCATTCCCTTTATCATCCCTTTTCCATCTTTTTTTTTTCTTTTTGGATTTTTGAGACAGGGTCTCACTATTTAGTCCAGATTGTCCTTGAGCTCTATGTAGCCTAGGCCTTGAACTCATAGATCCTCCTGTCTCAGCCTCCCAAGTACTGGGATTATAGGCTCCCTCCTCCATCTCCTGATCCCCCTTCCCATTTGAGAAAGATATTCCTACTTCCTATTATCTTTATTTTGCTATATACTTTTTGAAGACATTTTCCTGCAAACCTCTACAATATAATGTATAACCATTGTTTCGTGTTTCTTTTGAGACAGGTTCTTGCTATATAATCCAAACTGGCCCCAAACTTGCTCCTTAGCCCAGGGGGTCCTCAAATTTACAATCCTCCTGCATGATGAGGTTACAGATGTGCACCATCCCATCACATCCAGCATCCACTGTTCTTTTTTTTTTTTTTTTTGGTACCAGGGATTGAAATCATGACCTCACGCTTGCCAGGCAGGTGCATATGCCACTGAGCTAAATCCCCGGCCCTCAGCAACCATTGTTCTTAAACAGAAAATATTAAATATAATTTAACCTTTTCTTGGTAACTGAGGGTCTTCACACTCATAGTGGCATCACTATAAAACCAAGATATTGACAGAGGCTCTTAGAGTATTAAAAGGCTGTTTGTTATCTTCTGTAATAAAATGGTTATAAAGTTCTTCTGGATAGATTCACAGTTCTTGAATTTACTAACAAACTCTTGACCATTAAAATGTATTACTGCATATTTTTCATAATACTTATGGTTACACTAAGCTTCTAATTTAAAAAGCACTTTTTTCCCCCAGTACTGGGGATTGAACCAAAGGCTTTCCCACTGAACTACATCCCCAGCCCTTTTAAAAATTTGAGGCAGGTCTAAATTGCCCAAGTTGGGCTATAACTTGTGATTCTCCTGCCTCAGTCTACCACAATGCTAGAATTATAGGGGTGTACCACTACACCCACTTAAAGAGCACTTTTATAGCATCTCTCATTAATTCAATAAATACTTATTATATCATTTGATCAATGAGCTGAGTTGAATCTCTTAAGTAGTCTGTGAGGTTATAAAAAGGTGTTACCACTCTCGATTTTAACTACTTCATTTCAAATGAATAAATTAAGGTCCAGAGAGGTCAAATGACTTGCTCCTGGCCACAACATCAACAGGCAACCCTTCATGCCATCAACCTTCACACACCTGGGCTTTCTATGCCTCAATTTCTACCACGTGAGTGAGCTCCTAGAGTGATGCTACTTTTGAGATAAAGTGAAGAAACTTTCTAAAAGCCCTCTGCAACCCAGAATCACTTTCAACTTACTTTCATATCCAAAAAACTATGTTCTAGTTGGCTGAAATGGGCAGATGTCTGACGTTCAGATGCTCTTCCACTTTCTCAAATATCTCTCAATTGCTCTAAATATATAGTCCTTATTTATGTGAAACGAGATAAATTCAGATCTAAGGTACGTTTACCTCTGTACTCTAATAAAGAAAAGACTAAGGAAATGTGTAAATAACATTACAGGGAGAATATTTAATGAACTGTTTTTAAGCATTTGAAGAGTCTAATTTATATAAATTAAAGTTAAATTGCACATCATTCTCAGCTATTCATTAAACCAGGTAGAAGGACCTCTGCCTAACAAAATAACCTGGTAACACTATTAGCCTAGTTTCAGTTACTGTATGAACTTAAAGTAACAGCTGCATCTAAAGAAAAACAACATACAACAGTCTCCTTAGGTCTTTCCCCAATTAGTTCAAATTAATGAGGTTTAACAGTAACTCCAACGATGACCCACAAAACCTGTCTTCCCCTGGTGGCCTAGAGTAGAAGCTGAAATGTAGCTAAATCACCTGTCATAGAAACTAAGCAGAGGAAGCATGAAAAAATGGCAAAGACATAGAGCTAAGAGCACGAGGGCTAGGGTTCTAGGGCAGATTGCAACACTAAATTTGTGCGACCTTAGTTAAATTACCTAACTTCATTATCTCCAAATTGTCTCCCTGATAAAGTGAGGGAGCCAGTAATGTGGTCTCTGTATATAATATCCCACTAAAAAGATCCAGAATTCTTAGGGAAAAAGAACAGGAAATGTACAAAAGGATCAGGAACACCTTATTACACTGAAAATAAGGAACACTTTCAAAGATTACTGACTGTAGCATGTCAAAAGGACTTAGGAGCCAAACTGAAAAGCTTCTCACTGCTCCAAGAGCAAATAAACCGAACAGTCATAACAGTAACTACAATGGCGTACAACACATCAACTATGCTAAAACCCACAAATTAAAGCTGGGCATGGTGGTGCTGGCCTGTAATCTCTGCACTCGGAAGGCTGAGGCAGGAGGATAACTGCAAGTTTAAGACCAGCGTGGGCTATAAAGTGAGCTCAAGGTCCACCTGAACTGCATAGTGAGACCCTGTCTCAAAAAGACAAACAAAAACAAAAACCACAAGTTAATAATGATGTTTTATTTTTTATTTATTTGGGGGGGGATACCGGGGGTTGAACTCATGACCTCACACTTGCCAGGCAGGTGCTTGTGCCACTGAGCTAAATCCCCAGCCCCAATAATGTTTTTTGTTTTTTGTTTTTTTAATCTGTACCGGGGATTGAACTCACAACCATGCGCTTGTGAGGCAGGCACTTCTACCGCTGAGCTAAATCCCCAGCCCCACTAATGATATTTTAAATCAGGCATGATAGCACATGACCATAATCCTAGTACTCCTGAGGCTAAGGCAAGAGAATCACCTCATTATGAGTTCAAGATCAACATGAACTAAATAGCAAGACTGTCTCAAAAAACAAAACAAGAAATAATAATAAAATGATGTTTTAAAAAAATCAGAAAAATTCACTAGTCTCCTTTGAAGCATGTCAGGAAACCAACTCATCATTTTGAAAAGCAGAAAATAAAGAGAATGAATTAAGTATCCACCCTTTCCTGTACTTATTACATCTCAGGAAAACCAAAGAGTTGATCAGGGAAAGTTCTGCTTTGAAGTATTCCAGCTGAAAAAAAAAGACAGACTTACAATATAATCATTTTACAGGCGGCATCTAATGAAATACTGGATCTAAGAAACCATTATCCATGACTACTTTACAACTAAAAAAATCAAAATCAAAAACAAAAACAAAAACAAAAAAACCACCTGGACGCTATAAGCCTTCTGATGGAAAAATAAAACGAATATCTCTGATAAAAAAAGAAATCTGCTTCAAGGGAGGCTACTGAACAATGAAAACACAGCTAATCTAAACTGGTATGTGCTGGCTCTTCTAGTATAAAAAGAACCTAAAGTATCTCACTAAAAACTTTATTGATTACATGTTGAACCAATAATAGTTTGCAACTACTGGGTTAAATAAATTATTAAAAATGTATTTTCCATTTTTCTTACCTTTTTAATGTGTCAACCAGAAAATGTAAATTTTTGTTTTGTTTTGTTTTTTGAGACAGTTTCTGGCCTGGAACTCAAGGTAATCTTTCTGCCTCAGCTTCCTGAGTGCTAGATTACAGGCATGCGCTACCACATGGGCTTAGAAAATTTAAATTTCAAGGGGCTAGGCCGGGGATATAGCCCAGCAGCACAATTCCTGCCTGGCAAGCATGTGGTCATGAGTTTGATTCCTGGTACAAAAAAAAAAAAAATTAAGTTTCATTGCAAACTTAAATTTTTATAGTGGAACCAGGTGCCATGATGCACATTCATAATTCCATGTAGTCAAAAGCTAAAGCAGGAGGATCACAAATTCAAGGCCAGTCTGGTCACCCAGTGAGACCCTTTCTCAAAAAATAAGAAGGTCTAGGAAGCCAGGGATAGTGACGTAGCCCTGTAACACCAGCACTCTAGGAGGCTGAGGCAGGATGACTGCATGTTCTGGTCAAGCCTAGGTAACTTACCAACTTAGTGAGATCTTGTGTCAAAAAGATAAAAAGAGGTGCCAGGCATGGTGGTACACACTTGTAATCCCAGCACTTGCTAGGCTAGAGCAGGAGGACTATCTGGAGTTCAAGTCCAGCCTGGAATACATTGCAAGACTATGTCTCAGAAGAAAGAAAAGAGGAAGAAAAAGAAAAAAAGGAAGGAAGGAATGAGCATGCTAGGGATACAGTTCAGTGCAAAGACCTTGGGTTCAATCCCCTGTACATAGGAGAGAGAAGAGAAGGGAAAGAAGAGGAAAGGAGGGAGGGGAGGGGAAGGGAGGGGAGGGGAAGAAAGGAAGACAGAAAGACAGACAGACTTCTATTAAACAACACTGCTCTACATATCAGTTTACCAGGATGATAAAGGATATAGGAACATAAACAAATTGCAGAAATTCAATTATTGAATCCAGAATAAGCAACTACAGAACAATTCTTCAACAGCAGCAGCAACAAAAATACAAGAGAAAAGGTGCAAAGAAGCAGGGCATAGTGGCACATGCCTGTAATCCCAGCATTCGTGAGGTTGAGACAGAGGATCGCCATTTGCTCAAGGCCAGCCTGGACTACCCAGTGAGTTCAAAACCAGCCTGAACTAGATAATGAGACCTTGTCTCAAAAAACAAAAAAACAAAAAAATCCCCACAACAAATAATAGAGCTATGGATATAGTTCAGTGTGGGGGCCCTAGGTTAAATCCTTAAGTCAGTGTCAAGGGGAAGGTAGGGGAGAAAGAGAAAGAGAACCTATAGATTAAAAGAGACTCAGGAATTATATAAGCCAAAAATCAATGTATGGACCTTGTTTGAAACTTGATTCAAATAAGCAACTGAGAAAAAAAGGATAACAGAGTGAAGAGAAAGGAAAAAATTTAATTGTAGAAATTTGGGGATTAACAGAATATTTGATGATCCCAAATTCAAGGCCAGTCTGGGGTATATAGTAAAACCCTGTCTCACAATAAAAAAGAAAATGAATTGGAGGAGGGAGACTGAAAGTATTAACAAACAGCTAAGGCAAAAGATAATGAACAATCAGAACTGGAGTAGCTGGAGAAAAAGACCGTAAGGGATCTGAAAGTGTTTCAGCATGGAAAGGAAGGAATTCAGAGTCAGTGGAAAATAAGGCTTTACATCCAGATAAACAGGATAACAGCAGGTCTGATGTTTAGCACCTATCAGCCCTGGATTGTGCTGAATAAGTGACTGATTGAATGAATAAACAGAAAAAAGTACTGAACCATTCAGTTTTTTTGTTTGGTTTGGTTTTTGGTGGTAAGCGGGTGGGAGCCTACAGTTTTTGCACTGAGCTACATCCTCAGTTATTTTTTAATTTTTATTTTGTGGTATGGTTTCACTAAGTTGCTCAACTATTCAAACAGGGCTTGAACTTATGATATTCCTGCCTCAGCCTCCCAGAGTGCTAGGATTACAGGAATGCATCACCACACCAGGTTTGTAAATCAGGGGACTGGGAGGTGTGGGGAGTGAGATAGGTGAGCAGAAGACAAGTTTATAACCTTCTTATGAGAAGAGCAAAGTCCTGAAAGGCAAAATGTTCCCCCAAGTGTGCTAACCATCTTTCTTAGAAATATATTTCTCAAAAGCACAAGATCTGTCATTAAAATGTATATAGAAGGTAGCTTTGTAGTATACAGTATATGCTTAACATGCATAAGGCCCTGGGTTCAATCCCTGGCACCTCCTCTCCAAAAAGTAAGGAGGGTTAGCAATCCAATCACAGTTTCCCAAAAGCATAAAGTTCATGAAAAGCTGAAGGAATAACTAGGCTATCAATAGAATGGTCCACCAGGAACTCTGGGACTGGGGCTCAGATGTAGAAATATAGGTTTGGGCGTTACTGCATGAAGGTTATAATTAAAAACACAAGAGAGCTGAATGTGATCCCAGCACTCTGGGAGGCTGAGATATTAGGATTTCAAGTTTGAACCCAGCTTGGGCAATTTAATGACTTAGTAAGTCCCTGTCTCAAAAACAAACAAATAAATAAATGGCTGAGGGTGTAGCTCAGTGCTAATGGCTGAAGTTCACTCCCTAGTACCAAAAATAAAGAAACAAATGAGACTACATGACCCTGCAACACAAAAGTATAAAAAGAGAAGGATATAGCTGGTTAAGGTAAGCAAAGTGTCAAAAGTGAAGTGTGGCCAGCAAGGTGACACACATCTATAATTCCAGCAGTCTATAGGCTGAGGCAGGAGAATTGTCACAAATTTGAGGCCAGCCTGGGCTACACTGTGAGTTCAAGGCCAAGCTGAACAACAGAGCAAGACCCTGTCTCAAAACACCAAAAAGAAAAAACAGTGAGAGCGTGTGTGTGTGCACGTGTGCGCGTGTGTGAGAGTGTGAGAGTGTGTGTGTGTGTGTGTGTGTGTGTGTGTGTGTGAGAGAGAGAGAGAGAGAGAGAGAGAGAGAGTTTCCAGGAGAAAGACATGTTGAATTTTTGTCTTATTCTTTGACCCACATATCTCTCAAGTCCTCTCAGCCCTGCCTCCCAAATATAAACGTATATATACTTCCCTCCATCATTTTTGCCACCAACCTACTTGAAGCCTCCATTATTACCTGGATTTCTCCAACAGTTTTGTCACTTACCTTAATCAGTTCCTGGGTCAAGATAATCCTTTTCTCTTTACAGCAATTATGTCTTCTTAAAATGAAAACCAGAGCCTGTACATGGATATGTGCCTGCAGTCCCCACTACTTGAAAGGCTGAGACAGGAGGATCCCTTGAGCTCATGGGGGCCAGCCTGGGAAATATAATTAGACCCTACCCCACCTCCAAGAAAAATCATTCCAACCCCCACTCCCCTCATTTAAAATTTTTAAAGTGACTAAATTTTTAAAATGTTAACAATGACAATGTTCATATACGATGTTCCAGTGGAGAACATCTGTCTTTTAGAAATACCATCTGAAATAGTTACGGAGAAAACCTCCTTCAAAATAATAGTAGTAAACATTTCTAAAGTCATTCTGAGGCCAATAATCCTCTTAGATCAAAATCAAAGACTTTATACAAGAAACAGATGGGTCAATATACCTTATGAATAAAGATGTAAAAATAGTAAAATACTAGCAAAATGAACCCAGCAACACACAAAAATGATCATACACCCAGACCATTTATTCTAGGAATGCAAGGTTGGCTGAACACATGAAAAGCAAACAATCAATGTAATATACCACATTAATGGGACAAAGGATAAAAACTATATAGGCATGCCTATAATCTCTGATATACGGGAGGCTGAGGCTGAAAGATCACAAGTTCAAGGTCGACCTGGTCAATTCAGTGAGACTATAATTCAAAATACAAACAAAAGGGAAGCTGAGACGTAGCTCTGTGGTAGAGTACTTGCCTAGAGCAAGTTGATGGCCTAATTTTAATCTTTAGTAATTTATTTATTCATTCATTCTCTCTCACTTTCTCACTCTCTCTTTCTGTCTCTGTCACTCACTCACTCACTCAAATTAGAAATAGATGAAGTTTCTCGACTTGACAAATGACATCTACAAAAAAAATCCCATCTAGCCTGAGAGTGGCACGTATCTATAATCATAGTTACTTGGGGAACAGGCGGATCACTTAATCCCAAGAGTTCAATGCTAGCTGCAGCAACATAACAACACTGTCTCCAAAAGAATAAAAAACCACACACACAAGGAAAGAAAAAATAGCTAACATCACACTTAGTGAAAACTTAATCAGGGCAAAGGCCTCGGACCCAATCCCCAAGCACTATCTAAATAAATAAATAAATAAATAGCTGTGTTTTTTTCTGTTTAAATTTTTTTTCATTTATAATAAAACCAAAAATAAGAAACTTAGGAATAAAATTTTTTTTTTATTTATTTTTTTTTTTTTTTGGTACTGGGGATCGAACTCACGACCTTGCACTTGCCAGGCAGGCGCTTAAGCCGCTGAGCTAAATCCTCAGCCCCTTTAGGAATAAAATTAACAAAAGCAGTATAACACCTGTACACTAAAAAATACATATCATGGAAACAATTAAATAAATGAACAGATACCTCAATAACACATTGATAATGTAATGCTATTAGGATAATAATGCTCCCCAAAATGACCTATGGATTCAGTAAGAGGTCCACCCAAAACCCATTAATTTTTTCTTGCAGAAATGGACAAGTTGAGCCTAATTTTATCAAGGTACAAAGAACTCAGCATAGCCAAAATACTGAAAAATAGAACAGCATGATGAGACCTGGGTCCAATCCCCTATACCAAAGAGGGGTGGTAAATTTTATTTTAAAATTTACTATAGCATTATAATAATTGGGATTATGTGATAGTAGCATAGGGACAGATATTTAGATCAATGAAATAGAACTATGAGTTTAGAAATAAACCCATACATTTATGGTCAATTGGTTTTATGGGGCAAAACTCAAAGGGGAAAGAATTCTCCTTTCAACTATGCTGGAACAACTGAATATTCATATGCAGAAGGATAAAGTTAGACTTCTACTTCATGCCATATAGAAAATAATAATTACTCAAAACAGATCAAAGGCCTATGCATAAGACCTAAGTAAGTTAGGTGTGGTGGCACAATGCCTGTTAATTCTAGTACTCTAGGAGGTTAAAACAACTTAGGGACTTAGTAAGATCCTATCTCAAAATTTAAAAAATAAAAAATCAGTATGAAGGCCCTGGGTTCAGTTCTTAGTAACAGACAGACAGACAGACAGACAGACACAGACACCCACAGAGACACACATATCAATAAATCTGAGAAGAAAATAAGAGGGTAAATCTTCACGTCTTAGATGTGGCAACAGTTTCCTAGATGTGCCGGGCATGGTGATACATGCTTATAGTCTCAGTGCCGGGGAGGCTACGGCCAGACTGGGCTACATAGTGAGTTCAAAGCCAACCAAAAATGCACAGCAAAACTGTCTCAAAAAAAACAAAAACAGCCAGGAATGGTGGCACAGGTCTGTAATCCCAGCACTCGGGAGGCTGAGGCAGAAGGATCATTATGAGTTTGAGCCCAGCTTGGGCTTGAAGTAAATTCAAGGTCAACCTAAACTGTATAATGAGATCCTGTCTCAAAAAGACAAAAAAATTCTTAAATGTAACATTACAAGCACAACCAAACCAAAGAAAAATAAATTAGACATCACCAAAATATGAAATACCTGTGTTTTATCTAAATGGTATGATCCAGAAAATAAAAGCAATCCCTGTATTTGGAAGGCTAGACAGGAGCATCTCAAACCCAAGACCAGCCTGGGTTACATGGCCTGGATTACATAGTGACACCCCATCTCAAGAGAAAGAAAAGAAAAAGGAAAGAAAGGGAGAAAGTAAGAGGGAGAGAGGGAGAGGGAGGGAGGGAAAAAGCACAACTGGCTGGGAGTGTAGTTTAATGGGAAAGCACTTGCCTACCATGCTTTATGGGTTAGATAGCCAGCATCACAACAGCAACAACAAAAAAATCTTACTTCTCTCTCCAATCACGCATCATGCCACCACTGTTCATTAACCTATAGTCATGATGGACTTCTATCTTCTTAGAACACAGTAAAGGTTTTCCTGACTCAGCACCTTTGCCTTTACAGTTCCTTCTACCTGGAATAAGTCTTTCCATCTCTTCAATTGGCTGGTTCATTTTCATTCATTAGTTTTAGTCTGCTGCCTCCTCAGAGCAAGTTCCTCCACTAATCTCCATCACAGACTCCTACTTTATTCTCTTCCTCACCCATGTTTATCATCTATCGAAGTCTCCTAAACTGCATGAAAGCAGGAACCTTGTTTCTCATGATCATTGCATTGGTTCCCTAAAATCTCACCCACTAAAGCCACTCAATAAATCTGTTGAATGTTAAACTAATAATCCAAGACCAGACATTACTCCATTGTTGAATATTTAATACAACAAAAGTTCACAAAGAACCTGTTTGTATGGCTTAGGTAACACCCCTAAAGTGAGGAGATAATGTGGTATGACAATTAAATGGGCAGATTTTTTTCTTTCTTTTCTCTCCTTTTTTTGAAGGGGTATCGGTGGGGTGGGATAGATTTAGGATTAAACCCAAGACCTTAGCACTGAGCTATGTCCACAGTCCTTTTAAAAGAAAATTTTTTTTTTTTGAATCAGGGTCTTCCTAACTCACTAAATTGGCCATGCCAATTTGAACTTTCAATCCTCCTGCTTCAGTCTTCCAGAGCACTGGAATTACAGGTGTATACCACCAACCCAACATGAGCAGATTTTTTTTTTTTTACATCCCCCCAAAGACTGCTGAAAACAACAAATGGACTACTTTTCCTCCAGGGAGAGAATTTATTTACAAACTAAAATAAGGGAATTGTGATATACTTCCTTTTATAGATAAAGATATACTAACAAAACAAAAGGTATTGAGACTGGGCAAACAATTAACATTTTTAGAAATTATCTAAAAAGAACACCACTAGTGAACTCTCCCAGTTTGCAGATGATTCCACAGTAGCAGGTAGAAGTATGAAGGTGCAAGGTTGTTTGTGTCTACTATGTGGAAAATAGCTTCCATGTAGATAAAAAAAAATACGGTAATGAAGTAATGGAAAAATAGTCCAAACTTTAATTATCAAATGAGTTCTGAAGCTATCTGTTTTAACACAGGAAAGGGGTTTCAGAGTCCCTAGAATGTATCTCAAATAGAGCTCAAAAATGCAACAAAATGCTGGCTGTTATTATGAAAGCTGGGGAAACACAGAACACATTATCCTATCTTTGTACAAACCAAAATGTATCTGCACCTAGAAGAAAACATGCAGTTTTGGTCCTCCTACCACATACACAAAGAAAGGTAAAAAAAAGAAGGCCTAACAAGATATCTGAAAAGAAAAAAAGAAGAGGCTTGTATATGAGAATATTTTTTTTTTAAGATACAGATACATATAAGAGCTACCTTTCTGGGGGAAAGAGGTTGTTTTGTTTTTTTGAGACAGGCTCTCTCTATGTTGTTCAGGTTGACCTTGAACTCACTAGCCAAGGTTGGCTTTGAACTCACAGCGGTTCTCTCAGCTGTAATCATGGGAGTGTGCCACCACACCTGGTTCCAGGGTGTTTTAAATTCCACTCCCAGTTATGTTAACTCTGTGACCATAGCCCAGTTACTTAATTTTCTTTCTAAATAACAATTAATTTGAAGAACTGCAATAAGAATGGAGATATACACACTGCCTGACACATAGTGTATATTCACCACATGACAGCTATTGCTTTTATTAGAACCAATAAAAAGTAACAGTTTACTAGCCACCTAATCTGGTACACAAAATAATAAAACTCATTAGTCAGGTGGGGAGTAAGAAAGACTAATTCAAGGGTAGTATAAATAAATTAATAAGTAACACTTCCATAAAAAAACTCCCAAGAAGGGCTAGAAGTATAGTTCAATGACAGAATTTGACTAGCATGCATGAAGCACTGGGTTTGATCCTCAGCAACACAAAACAAAAAACAAAAATAACCAGTGGTAAGGTATGGTGGCACATGCCAGTAATCCCAGTACTCAAGAGCATCATCTTGAGGTCGAGGCAATCCTGGGCTATATATAGTGAGTTCAAGATCAATCTGAATGACACAGAAGACACCATTTCAAAAAACCAAATAAATAAATATATAAACACACACACACACACACACACACACACACACACACACACACACACACTAGTGGCACATGGCTGTAATCCCAGCACTCTGGGAGGCTGAGACAAGAGGAGGGCAAATTTGAGTCCAGCCTGGACAGCTTAACGACGTCATGAGGCCATCTCACAATTTTAAAGAAGCTGGGTATCCACCTGTAATAACAGGACTCAGGAGGCTGGGGCAGGAGGACTGCTGCGAGTTCAAGGTGAGCCTGAACTACATGAGACCCTGTATCAACAAAACAAAACAAATTCTATATAAGGACTGGGGACATAGTTCATGGCCAACAAAATAAAACAACAGAAGCCCACCACAGTGGCACATGCCTGTAATCCTAGCACTCCACAGTTTGAAGCCTGAGGCAGATATATCACCATGAGTTAAGGCCAGCTCTGTCTCAAAAAACAAGGAAATAAAGCAAAGAAGGAAGGAAGAAAAGAGTGGGGCATGAAACTCTCAAAAGAAATTATGAATTTTAGGCAATAAAACCCTAACTCTTAAATGACATTTCCATGCTTTCCTTATGGAAGACTGTAAGAAATAGAACTTGCCTTTTCAGCAAGATGGTGCCAAAGGCGAACCAGTCAGTTCCTGCCCCTTCCGAAGCTGAAGTTAAAGAAAAGGCTAAGAAGACATTGCTGAATGGCAGCCACATCAGCGCGGAAAAAACACAAAACAAAAACAAAAAACCTGCATATATACCCACTTCTAGTAGACCAAAAGGCAGTCCAAACATCCCCCAGCAGAAACAGACTTGGCTACTCTGCTATCATCAAGTTCTTCCCCAACCACCTAGTCTGCCAGGAAGAAGGCAGTAACTCTCCTCAGTTCAACATAGGTGTCAATGCCAACAAACACATCAAATAGGCTATGAAGAAGCTGTATGACACCCAACTGGCCAAAGTCAACACCCTGGTCAGACCTAGTAGAGAAAAGAAGACATATGTTCCACTGGTTCCTAACTAAGATGCTTTGGTTGTTACCATCAAAATTGGGATCATCCAAAACTGAGTCCAGCCAGCTAATTCTAAATATATAACTTTGATCATTAAAAAAAAATCTGGGGGCTTTAGCTCAGCGGCATAAGCACCTGCCTTGCAAGCACACAGTCGTGAGTTCGATCCCCAGTACCAAAAAAAAAAAATCTAAAATGATGTCTATGACCACATATGCCATTTCCTTGTTTATTTGTTTTTTGAAGAATGCAGCAGTACTTAGCCAGGGCCTTCACACTTAGCTGTAACCCTTAGCCCTTTTTATTTTGAGAGAGGGTCTCAATAAGTCATTAAATTGCCCAGGCTGGGCTTAAACTTAGGATCTGCTGCCTCAGGTTCCCAGAGTCCTGGGATTACAGGAGTGTACCACAATGTCTGGCTAGTCATTTCCTAATTTAGGACACTGTGAACATTACTGAGCACTGGACTAAGTAATGGTATCATTTAATTTTCCTGATAGGTCCTCATTTTACAGATAGGAAAACTAAGGCTAAGAGAAATGTGTCATTTGCCCAAGGTCACAGAGCTAATATAAGTAGAGGAATTTACAGGTGAATCCAGCTGGACTCCAGAATCCACACTTGGGGGGGGGGGGACAGGGAAGTACTGGGGATTGAATTTACGACCTTGCACTTACCAGGCAGGTGCTTACGCTGCTGAGCTAAATCTGTGGCAGAATCTACACTCTTTTTTTTTTGTTTGTTTGTTTTGTTTGTTTTGTTTTGTTTTTTTCGTACCGGGGATCGAACTCACGACCTCGCACTTGCAAAGCAGGCACTTAAGCCACTGAGCTAAATCCCCAGCCCAAAGGAAATGTTTTTTGTTTGTTTGTTTGTTTGTTTGGTTTTTTTTTAGAATCTACACTCTTGACCATAGAGAATACTGCCTCCTAATCTGTGGTAAATGTTGGGTGGTCAGAATGCAAGAATGAAGTGTATAGTAAGTGCTCAAAAATGCTGCACAGGTTAACCATGGTTACTGGCAACTAGACAGTCAGATTCAGAGTGGTACTGAGTATGAACAATGAATTGACAACTGATAAATGAGGATGTAACAAAGTTAATATTAAAAGGGAAATCTAAAAATCCTAAACTACAGTCTCAGCTGTTGTCAACAGAATGTACAGGAGGAAGGAAATTCATCAAAACATTAACTGGAGTTGTTGGGGATTTAGCTCAGTGGCATAAGCACCTGCCTGGCAAGCATGAGGCTATGAGTTCGATCCCCTGTACCAAAAAAAAAAAAAAAAAAAATTAACTTGGAGAATGATAGGTGATTTCGTTCTCTGCTTGAGATTAGATGAATTGGCTAATTTTTTTTCTTTATAAAGAGTACTCATTATTTCCATAATTGGGTGACCAGAGAAACAAAAATAAATCTCAGGAAACTTTCACTCTTCACTCACTTCCTCTTGTGTAATTAAGTACAATGAGCATGTATTATTTTTGTAATTTCAATGACATTCCTTAAATAAATACTAAAGGGAAATAAATTACACACAAATACCAAAATGGAAGAAATGGATCTGATATGACAATAAACAAATTAGGAACTAAAGATTTTTGGATAAAACTATGGATAGGCATCAAAATACAGTACTTAGGTTTCATATAGATACACACATCGACATGGATGCATCACAAAAATTTTATGTTTGTAGCCAGGCCTATAATCTTAGCACTCAGGAGGCTAACACAGAAGGAGTGCTCCAAGTGTGAGGCCAGCCTGGCCTACACAGTGAGTTCAAGGCCAGCGTGCCAGCCTGTACCACATAGTGAGACCCTGTCTCAAAACAAAACAACCTTATGTTGGGGGAGGGGTGTCAAGACATGAAAAACTGCATGTGTGTGTGTGTGTGTGTGTGTGTGTGTATATATATATATAGAGAGAGAGAGAGAGAGAGAGTGTGTGTGTTTTGTTTTTTGAAACAAGTTCTCACTGTGTAGTTCAGGATGGTCTTGAACTGTGTAGCCCACACTACCTTCAAATGTGAAGTAATCCTCCAGGCTCAGTTTCCCATATGGGCATGTGCCACCATGACCAGCAAGGAGTGCATCCTGTGTAACTGAAGAATAGGCAAGATTGGGCTGGGGATTTGGCTCAGCAGCACAAGCACCTGCCTGGCAAGTGCTAGGTCATGAGTTCAATCTGCAGTACCACGAATAAAATTTCAAAAAAATAAAAATAAAAAAGAATAGGCAAGATTAATATGTTGAAAACAGAAGTCAGAATAGTGGTTGCCTATCAAATAGTAAGGACTGACTAGATGGAAGCATGAGGGAATTTTAGAGAGGTAAAGAAATGTTCTCAGGGCTGGGGATTTAGCTCAGCGGCAAAGTGCCTGCCTTGCAAGCATGCAGTCGTGAGTTTGATCCCTGGTACTGATTAAAAAAAAAAGAAATGTTCTCTATTGAGGGTTGGGTGTGGTGTTACATGCTTGTAATCCCAGCACTTGGGAGGCTGAGACAGGAGGACCTCTGTGACTTGAAGCCAGCCTGGACTACAAAGTGAAGTCAAGGCCAGGTTGAACTACATAGTGAAACCCTGTCTCAAAAAAAGACCAAAAACAACTGGGCATGGTGGCACACACCTGTAATCCTAGCACTCAGGAGCCTGAGGCAGGACTGTAAACTCAAGACCAGCCTGGGTTCACAAAGTGAACTCAAGGCCAGCCTGAACTACATAGTGAGACCCTGTCTCAAAAAAACAAAAAAAGAAAAGAAAAGAAAAGAAAAGAAAAGAAAAGAAAAGAAAAGAAAAATGTTCTCTCTTGACAGGACCAGTGCTGCACAACTAATTTTATGTTTTCAGCTGGGTGTAGTAATGCTCACCTGTAATCCCAGCACTTGGGAGGCTGAGCCAGGAGGATTCTGCAAATTCAGGGCCAGCCTGAGTTGTATAGTAAGTTCAAGGCCAGCCTAAACTATATAGTGAGACTCTTGCTTCAAAAAGCCAAAATGCAGAGCTGGGGATTTAGCTCAGCAGCATAAGCACATGCCTTGCAAGTGTGTGGTTATGAGTTCCATCTCTGGTTACAAAAAAAAAAAAAAAAAAAAGCCAAAAGGCATTTGACTGTATTAACTCTTACATTTTAAAAGTCTCATTCTTGCCAGGTATGGTGGTATAAGCCTGTAATCACAGCTATAAACAAGGCTAAGGCTGGAAAATCACAATCTTGAGGGCAGCCTGGATAATTTAGCAAGATCCTGTCTCAAAATAAAATGAAAAGGGCTGGAGATTTAGATCCGTTGAAAAGCTATGAGTGAAGTCCTGGGTTCAATCCCTAGCACCAAGAAATTTTAAAACTTTGATTTAAAATAAATAAATAATTCTTTTTAAAAAAGGCAAGATTCAATCTAAAATCTGCCATTTATTAGCTGGATGACTTTGAGGCAGTTACATAATGTTTCTGAACCAATTTACTTTATATCTATAAAATATAGCTAACAATTTATCTGGAAAGCTGGGTCTCACTATAATGGTATATATCAAAGTGGAAGCACTGTGCTTTGCAAATTATCACCTACTGAATGCTGAAAGAGCTTCAAAGGCAGAGAAAGGGGCAAAGTTGGACTTCCACTTCTCATAAATCCACAGATGCCTTTGGGATGCAGAACACTACAGTTCCCAATTGCGAATGGAAGGGAATATCAATGAGGATGACCCAAGACCTTTGACACACTTAAAACAATTTCTCAAGACCTGATTTGAGAGGTTTTTTTAGACTGAATACTTGCTAGAACAAAGCACAATTGGGGCGGGGGCCACTCGCAATTATAAATACTTCAGAGTAAAAGAACTGCTCTTGCCTGCAATAATGACACTTTCTTGCAATCCCAGCATAGTAAGAGGCCGAGGCAGGAAGATCCCATATCCAAGCCTTACTTGGGCATTTACTGACTTACTGAGATCTGTTTTGCAATAAAAAATAGTATTTTTAGCTGGGTGTGGTGGCTCACACCTGTAATTCTAGCACTTGGGAGGCTGAGGCAAGGAGGATTGCTGTGAAGTTTGAGGCCAGCCTGGGCTACAAAGTAAGTTCAAGGCCAGCCTGAACTGATAGTGAAACCTTGTCTCAAAAAGACAAAACAAAACCAAAAAAACCTATTTTTTACAAAAGCCTGGAAGCCAGGTGTAGTGGCACACTCCTATAATCCCAGCACCCAAGAGGTTGAGGCAGAAGGACTACTATGGCTATATTACATAATGAGAACTTGTCTCAAAAAAACAAAAAATGAAAGAAAAAAAAAAGGCCTGTGGATGTAGCTCAGTATAAAGGCATTCGGTTCAATTCCCTGAACCACACACACACACACACATATATATGCACCTATATTGCTCTTGTTAGTCAACTGCATCAATTACAAAATTTAAATTTCATGAGTCACATCATACATATGTGTATAATAAATAAGCACACGCAAACTGTAACTGTAAAGAACTGCTTTCTCAAAAGGACTTTTATAGTCTAAAAATAAGAAACTTAATTTTGTTCAATTGAAATTAATCTTGCAACTAAGTGAATACACTCAGCCTTTTCCATATTTTACCAGAAAAGGAAAACAGCAACAGTCTCTCCTATCAATCTCAAATTGTTTATTTTTACTAGTCAGAAAATCATAATGAAAAATGAATTTTTCTGAGATATATCCTTATCTGAGCATTATTTCCTCTGCAAGCATTCAACAATTCTTGTTTCCATTCTTCTCTTTTCTAATTCAATTCTGTTTGGTTTCTAAGTTAAGAAGTGTGTTTGATTTGCATAAATGGTAACTATTCTGAGATACTATTCATAACTTATACATTTGAATTCTCTACAATACCATTCATAATTTCAAATGGAACAAGAAAAAATAAAACACTCAACTTCACCTTAATGGTGACTAAGACATGAATGATTATAATGTTACATCATCGTAGAGGGTTCACTTAAAGATAGCAAAGTTCCCAAACATCAACTACTGCCTTCTCCTTAATTTACGAATGTACAAGAGAACCAAGAACCACTGCCTTGACCAAACTCCCTAACACAAAAATTACTGATCTTAGAAAAGTACCCCCAGCCAGGCATAGTGGTATATACCCTGTAAGCCCAGCACTTGCGCAGCTGAGGTGAGAGAATCACTGCAAATTCAAGGTCAGCCTGGGCTACATAGTGAATTCAAGGTCAGCCTGAACTATATAGCAAGATCTTGTCTCAAAAAAGAACAGAAAATCATGCTCAAGGACTGGGTATGTAGCTCCATGGCAGAGCATTTGCCTGGCACGTGCAAAGTCCTGGAGTCAATCTCCAAAGGGCAGGAAGAAAACAGAGAAAGAATCCAGGCATGGTGGTGCACACTTGTAATCCCAGCACTCAGGACGCTGAGACAGAACTGTCATGAGTTCAAGACCAGCCCGGGCTACGAATTCAAGGCCAGCCTGCACCAAACAGTGAGGCCTTGTCTCAAAAAAAAAAGAAAGGGGAAAAAAAAAAGAGAAAGAAAAGAAAAGCATATCCATTAGTTAAAAATGCTTTTTAGAGTTATACAGTATCTATGCAAGAACATCAAAAATGTGTATTAGCCACAAACCCAAAAATTAGTAACAACAACAACAACAAAAATCTGACAAATCCTGGCAAGTTATTTTTAAAAAAGTAATGCAGGTTATTCTTTAAACTAAACTATTAGCTTTCCAAGAAAGTCTTTCACAAAGCTGGATACAGTGGTGCATTCCAGCAACCCCAGCTATTTGGGAAGCTGAGGCAGGAGAATCACAAATTCAAAGTCAACTTGGGTAATTTTGGTAGACCATGTCTAAAATAAAAATAAAAAGGGCTAGATATATGACTCAGTGGTAGGGTAGCTGCCCAGCCCATGTGGAACCATAAATTCTCAGTCCAGTACCACAAAAAAAAAAATTCTTTCATATGATGTAGTAATAGTGTAGTAGTTCTTTACTCCAGCTAGTCTTAACCAGGGATAAAAATTGAATTTACATAGACCTGTATAAATAATTCAGCTATTCGTACTGTTCTAATAAATTTTAACTGAATAAAATTTGAACAGAATAAAAATAATAGGGCTATTTTTAAAGTTGTCACTTCCTGATTTCCCTCATTCTCCTTTCTTATCCAAAATAAAAGACAAGAAACTGTATAACCAGACAGAAGGAATAGAAAGAAGATATCCATATTTGAGGATATCCATATTCACCTCCTTCAACTACTCCACCACCTCTACTCACTAATATAGTGGTTTTCAACGGACGGCAATTTGGACAATGACTGGGACATTTCTGGATGTCACAATGGGAAGGGGGAGGTACTACTGGCAGACAGTGGGTACTGACAAGGATGTTATTTAAACGTTCCTGTTTCTATGAAAATGAAAAGAGAGGAGCTACAAAATGAAGTCTAGAGAGACCATAATTTAAGCGTTGTTATCATTCATTTACTACATCTATATTGTGTGTTGCACATTGGTCACGGAAAATAAACAATTTAGTCTTGCCTTTAAGAAGCCCATACCCAGGCAGGAGAGTTCTGTAATTTGCCTGATACCAGTTATGACACTCTGGCCGATAAATGTTTTAATAAGTATGTCACTCAACCTTTCCCAGGGAAGGCATCAGGGAATAAATCACTTCTCACACCAGCTCTAAGGAAGGGTGAGTGGGAAGCATATTACTTCACAGCCCATGTGCCTCTTTCCAATCAAGAAGTTTTCTTTTTTTATTTATTTTTTATTTTTTATTTTTTATCGGTACCAGCGATTGAACTCATGACCTCACGCTTGCAAGGCAGGTGCTTATGCCACTGAGCTAAATCCCCAGCCCAAGAAGTTTTCCATTTCTTTAATCAGCAAAAGGCTATGGCATACCTGTAACGTTCTATGTGCTGTGCTGTGCTGTGTGATGGAGACCCAGTCAAACTAAAACTTGCCATTTTTCCCTTTAGCATCACCATCACTGGTACCTAGTAGTCTACTTCCCTCACTTAAATTCCCATGGACTCTGCATTTCTACCTACCTTTCAATTAAGTAATTGTTGCCCTAATCAATCTCAGTAAGGCTGATGCCTAAACAGTAAACAAAACTTGTGGTTGCCTGCTCATTCCGAGTGTATACAATCCTGTTTATTAATAACATGAAGGTAGTGATACCAACAAGGAATGAGTATGTGTACAAAAAAGAAATCCGCCAAGTGGTAGATGTATCTTGGAAAGCTGCTTCATCTACGAAAAAATCCTGGTCCCCTTCCACTCCACCCAATTCATCTGGATCAACAGCAAATTAATCAAAAAAATCTTTGAGTGGTTGAGGATATAGTTCAGTGGTACAGTACTTGCCTAGCTTGTTTGATGCCAAATTCCATTCCCACCTCTAAAGACAGACAGAAAGGAAAAAAGGAAGAAAGGAAGAAATTTACTGAGCACTTACAATGTGTTATGTCAACAATTCCCAATCATAGTTGTGGGCTATGAACGGACATCAGGTCAGATATGTACACTTTTTAACAGAAAATTCTGATACAAATCAAGTTTGAAGTCCTAGCCTTTAAACATTGCAGAATACAAAAGAAATATAAGAAACAAACAAACAAAAAAAGAAATATAAGAAACAATACGTGTCTTCAAGAATTTACCCAAAGTTACAAACAAGTAACTTGGAACAAGGTATTACTGCATTACTGTATAATTCATTTGCAATATTATCACTGCTTATGAAACAGAAGAAACTACATAGACTGGATAAAAATTATTCCTATTTCCTAATCCAATCGTATACTTACTACATATAAAATTCCTAATATATTATTCCATACTCTTTCTATTTCCCAGTCAGTCAGACATCATTCTCAGGAGTAATGGAGAAGTAGGAAGATGAGCTGAAGTTCCTGAACCAGGTGGCTACATGATTTCTGGAAGGGCAGAATTCTTCAAATCCATGCAATCATAGGGCTTTTTCTTTTCTTTTCTTTTCTTTTTTTTTTTTTTGGTACCAGGGATTGAACTCCCGACCTCGCGCTGATGGGGCTTTTTTGAAAGAGAAATAGTATTCATTCTCCAACACCACCAGTCAATCTCATTCTACAATAGAGGTGTCTGAGAAAATTTAAGTAGCCTGAGTTTTTAAAAATATATTCACAGCCAGGTGTGGTGGTGCATGCCTGTAATCCCAGCACTTGGGAGGCTGAGACAGGAAGACTGTTGCAAGTTCAAGGCCAGCCCAGGCTACATAAATGACTTTGAAGTTAGCCTGAACTGCATAGTGAGACCCTGCCTCAAAACAAATAAACAAAAAGTTTCAATTAAATTAAAAAATAAAAATATGTTCACAGAGGCCCTTGAATGCTTAAATATTCAACTTCAAATGGCTGGTAAATACAAGTTTCTCATATAACATGCACTTAAAATACACTAAGTCAAATATATTTCAATAAACTCCTTAGCAACATGTGCAAATTGTAGAAGCATTGTAAATTAAAAATAGAGCTAAGTGTGGTGATACATGCCTATAATCCCAGCACTTCAGGAGGCAGAGGCAGGAGGATGATAAATTAAAGCCCAACCTGGGCAATTTAGCAACTTAGATCCTGTCTCAAAATTAGATGGATGGGGCTGGGGATTTAGCTCAGTGGCCTAAGCATCTGCCTGGCAAGTGCAAGGTTGTGAGTTTAATCCCCGGTACCAAAAAAAAAAAAATAAGATGGATGGATGGATGCTGCTCGGGATGGATACAGCTCAGTGTAAAGGCTCTGGGTTCAACTTCCAGGATCAAGAAAAAGAAAGAGAACAAAAGAGAAGAGAGAGGAGAAAGCAAAACAAGCAAGCAAGCAAGCAAACAAGCCAGATGGACAGAGAGTCCGACAGATAGAGACAGAGAACATGTAAAGGGCATGGCTGGCGCACACCTGTAATCTCAGCATTCGGGAGGCTGAGGCAGGAGGATCACTGCAACTTCAAGGCCATAGTGAGTTCAGGGCCAGCCTCAACTACATAGCAAGAACCTGTCTTTAAAAAAAAAAAATGGCCTAAGTGCCTGCTTGACAAACGTGAGGTCGTGAGTTTGATCCCCGGCACCAAAAAAAAAAAAATGATGGGCCAGGGATTTAGCTCAGTGGCTTCAGAGCCTGCCTGGCAAGCATGAGGTCGTGAGTTCGTTCCCTGGTACCAAAAAAATAAATAAATAAATAAATAAATAAATAAATAATGAAAGGAAAAGAAATGTGTGTGTGGTGTATAGACAGACTGAATTGACAACTATGTCAAGAAAATGAATCATCAGTGATAACTCATTCAGTAAATGTTCTGATTTTTTAAAAACTCTATCTCAGTAAGTTTAAGATTTAAAATTATTTCATTCCAGAAGAGTTTCTGAACATCCAACAAATTACAACTTTTTCTGTGAAAGCAAAGCCTCAGATATGGATAGAGAAGGGGACACTTCTTAAAGATCTTTTGAACAGGAAGAAGAGTTTCATAGTTCTTTCCTTCCGTCTTCCTTTAATTGCTGCTTTTCTGGTTTTAGAATTTCAAACAAAGAAAATACATATTGGCTCCACACTAAGAAACGCCCTCTTTCTTAGCAACTTCCTCTTCCAATTTTCTTCCTCACTGTAGGCACAAGAGAACAATACCCACAGCCAGACCTATGTTGATTAACCCAACACTGTGAAGCTTGAAAAGATCAAGGGTTGCAATTTATGGTACCCAACAACCGCCTACCCCAAGTCCAGAGTCTCTACTCAGCTACAAGTAACATAATGGACAACACAAAGAAAAAAAAAATTATCCCAAGAAACTCAAAGAAATTTAAGCCAATAAAAGAGAAATTTCTCCCATCCCAAGAAAATGTGACATTCTTAGCAAGAAGAAACACACCAGGCTGCCACCATCCTGAATCAAAAGTTAAGTCTCTACAAGTGATGGCTACTTTGTCGTTATAGGACATCCAATCAGAACTCAAACTCAGTTCTCTGAGCTTCTGACACACTTCAAAGTGCCTTTTACAACTTAGAAATAGACCTAACTCACAGGCTAAAAAAAGGGGATGGACTTACAATTAACCATCCAGAGATCAAAAACCAGCCTGTCTCTATGCCAAGAAGTCAAATCAAGTATTTGGAACCAGATCCCCACTTACTCCCCATTTCTGACAAAACAAACGTCCCTAATACTATCCTTTAAATAAGCAACCCTTTACCCTTTGTCAGTGATTCTCCGTGGAAACACCTTCAGGTTAGTGAATTCTGCACTTTACTGTGTGATATGAAACAGTTTCCTTATGTGTAAATTCTCTAGGATAGCTGAAAATATTAAACAAAAACATATGCCAAGGTTTGGCACATAGTAAGGATACCATAAAGGTTGTTCTCCTTCTTCCTCCTGACAGTCAGCCCCAAGACTCTCCAAGGATTCTTTCTGACTATGTCAGAGGCTCTAAGGTGGCTAGGAAACCAGGTCCGCATCGTGATCTGGATAGTGCCCACTGCCTTCATGGAAGAGCCCCTGTAGCCAACTGGCTTCCTTACTCTGCAGAACACTGTATGTGCGTGCGTGCGTGCGTGTCCCTACTCGCAACTCCCCAACTCTGCAAGTCAGGACCTCAAAGAGCACCTCAGTTACTTCAGAGTCCAGCGATGGAAACTGAGGCTTATCCTGGAATGGAAGTGACTTGCCCAAGACCACACCAACGAGTTGGCGGCAGCGCCAGGTCAGATCAGCACACTTTTGCAGCCTCACAGACCCACGAGCACTTCCCGATCTCCAAGGGGCACTCCGAATCACTCCTTCCCTGAGCAGTGGACTAAGACGCCACCCAGTGCTGACCGCTCGCCGGCTTCTGAGAGTCCATGGCAGAAGACACCGCGCCCATTCCCTATGGGCCCACGGGACTCTGAGGGGCGGCCCAGCCGAAACCAGCGTCTCACTACGGGTTCCGCCCGAGTACTTGTTGCTCACCTGGACTCGCTCAGTGTCTCTCAGAGACAGGAAGGGCCGGTCGCCCGCCCTGTCCCCGAACCGCGTCCGCTCCAGCCGACAGACTCTCAAGACGGCCGCACAACTGGACCCCCTCAACGCGCTACGCCCCCAGCCGCGCTCCTCTGGCCCGCGTCCGCCATTACGCGATTCCCCGCCCTGGGACACAGCCACACCCCGCCAAAGGTTCTGATTGGCTTTCCTCCCCACCCATCCTGGGTTTATGGCTATCTCATTGGCCAGTGTGGGCCGCCAGTTAGGTAACTACGCAAAAGACGTACTCTAGGGTACTGTCCCTAGAGCTCCACCCGATCGACTTCCGCAATCGGAGTAAACAGCGGAGGGCAAACCAAGTCAAGTGGGGGTAGCGATTAAGACTAATCAATTCTTAAATTCATAGTAGAAAAACACTATTAGGTAAAGTGTAAAAATCCTCCCAAAGAGTGTTGAAAAACGAACTATTCTTGTTAGAGTTCAGATAACCAGTCTATTTGATAAAAGGAGGGGACCAAACCTACGAACTTTCGGTAGACACCCCTGAAACTGCAGATAGTTTTGTCCCTTCACGCCGGGTCTCTGACCCGGCGGAAAGTAGGGTGGGGACAATGAGTCACAGGCACCTTCCTTCCTCTAATAGGTGCTTTCTGGTTGAAGTTTGGGACCTGGGACTCGGAGCTAGTTCTGAAAAGCCACTGTCAGGTGAGCTGGACCCAAATTCAACTGCTACCTCACTTTGTGACCGTAGGCAACTCCCTGAACTTATCTGGGTCTCAGTTTGTCCTTCCGTAAAATAGGCACAATAGACTCAGGCATATCCTTCTCACGTGCTGGAGTGGTTTTTGAGGATTTTTGCCAGAGTGGGCATATGCGCCGCATCTTGATTATAGAAAGCTGCACCTGGATAATACTATGACAAATGCACAAGTTAGCAAAGATATCTTACTTAGAGCAACTCTGTAAGGCAGGTACTGTGCTCAGCTTGAAGAAAAACTGAGTCTCCATGAGTGCATGATTCAGGGTTACCTAGAGAATTGAAAACAACCCTAGCACTCAACCTGTATCATTTAGCTTCCATTCCTGTATTTCCCTTTCCCAAGTGTGGTGTCACATGAGAAAGGGCAGGGCTGGTCCTAAGGGTACCAGGCCACTTCTCTCTTTGGTCACCATAGACTTGGCCACCACCCCACCCCACCCCAGCTAGTGTTAATAAACACCCAAAAGCTGTGTTGAAGCTGTTTCTGGGATCCTTACGAATCAGGAGGTGCGTGTAAGGGAAGACAGGTGGGTTAGTAACCTAAGGCAGAAGCCCAAATGAGGACACCCCTGTGGGCCCTTAACAACGGGTGGCTTCATGCCAGGATTTAAATCCAGGTCTCTCTGCCCTCGGCACAGAGCTCTGTTCACCACAGGATTGTTTTTCCCAGAAAGGCTGCCTTGGCTATAATTCCTTGTCCTTTTCTCTCTCTGGAAAGAAAGGAGGCCAAGAAGGGAGTAGGAGGAAAACAGCCTAAGACTTCAGAAGGGCAGAACCCCCAAATGAGTAGTGCCAAGAATGCTTCAGTACCCCTGGACTGGTGTCCTCCAACCCCAAATTGGGAAACACTGTGACAAACAGTCGCCATTTAAATCCTGGCTGTGGGTACTGGAAGGCAGCTGTGCAAAAGCCAGCATTGACTTTGGGGTTAGAGCCACATGAGACCAAATCTAGCTCCTCCACTTTCTTGCTGTCTGAGCCTCACCTACCCCGTCTCTAAAATGGAAACAACAAGCAGTTGTGCAGATTCAGTGAGTTAACTGTGGAATTAATGAGTCATGTGTGTAAAGTGACTAGTAGCTCTTTATTCATTCATGGATTCATCCATTCAATAAAAAATTATTAACCTAACGTGTCAGTGCATGTGAATAATCCTAGCACTCTGGGATGCCGAGGCAGGAGGATTTTTCAAGTTCAAGCCCAGCCTGGGTAATTAGTGAGACCCTGTCTCAAAAGATAAAAAGGCTGGGGAGGTAACTTAGTGCAGGACCCTGGATTCCATCACTAGTAGTTCAAAAACAAACAACAACAAGAAAAAAGTTACTAAGCACCTGCAGCATGTAGAGCAGCTTGCCAGTGGCACCATTACATTGCTAAGCAAGACAAGGCCCTCATGGAGTTTAGAGTCTGCTAAGGAAGAAAGTGGTTAAACAGATGACCAGATGAGATCAAAACTGATAAGGAACAAGAAAGCAAAGTGCAATGTGTTTGTGACTGCCAGGATGGGTAGGGTCAAAGAAGCAGGTGGTGTTGGGGTGAGCTGAGGAATGGAGGTCCATCCATTCATAATGAATGAGCAGGAGGTTAAGACGTGGTGCAGGGCAGAGAAGGTGCAGAGGGCATGGAGGCCACAGGGGATAGTGGCTGTGGGGAGGGAAGGCAGAGCACACAGGACCTGAGGACCCCCAAGGCAGTGTCATGGCTGTTGCTGACCAAATGACAGGGGAAAGAACCTTGATTTGAAAGGGGCTCTTCTGGGCTGGGGATTTAGTTCAGTGGCTTAAGCGCCTGCCTGGCAAGCGTGAGGTTGTGAGTTCAATCCCCGGTACCTAAAAAAAAAAAAAGAAAGGGGCTCTTCTCCAAGGGTCTTTACACTTTCCTGATAGTCCCTGAAAATGCTGGGCTTCCAGGCAGACCCTCTTGGGCTTGAATGCTTATTTATTTATTTATTTTTGGTACTAGGGAATCAAACCCAGGGTACTTTACCCCCAGCCCTTTTTATTTCTTTATTTTGAGACAAGATCTCTCTAAATTGCCTAGGCTGCCCTTGAACGTGTAGTAATTAGGATTACAGGCATGGACCACCAGACTTTTGACTCTGCCAACTCACCAGGATGAAGGGACCTTGGACAGTCACCAAACCTAGCTGTATCTCAGCTACACTTCTGAAGTATGGGGATGATAGAAGGGTATAAGGTGGGGGTGAGGATTTAATATGAAATGTGATACAGCTTCTGGCACATACAAGGCACTCCATAACAGTGCTTGGGTCAGGAATGGCTGCACATGCCTGTAATCCCAGCCCTTGGAAAACTGAGGCAGGAGGACTGCAAGTTCAAACCCAGCTTGGGCAATTTAGCAAGACCCAAAATAAATAAATAAAAAGGGATAGGGATGTAACTCAGTGCAAAGGCTATGGGTTCAATCCTCAATACCAGAAAAAAAACAAGAAATTTCAGTACTAAGTTTTATCAGAATGGATGAAGGAAGCCTGAGACAATAGATCCAGCAGATGGTTTAGGATAGAGCTGATGCAAGCATCCATGTCCTGGGCAATTGTGACCTGACCTTAATTATTATAGGAAAATTTGAAGCTAGATAGCAATCCTGGTTTCAGACCACTGATATATCACTTCCTAGCTGTGTAATTTTGGGCAAGTGACTCCACCTCTCTGAGCCTTAGTTTCCTTTCCCATAAAATGGGAACTGTAACTGTTTTTATTTCTTGAGCTATGAAGACCAAATGCGATAATAAATGTGAAGTGCTTAGAACAATAATAACAATAAGCTGTACCTAGTAAGCAGCAGGTGAACGTTGAGTCTAATAATTGTTCTATTACTTTTTTGTGTGTGATTGAATGTACTATATTGTTGGGGGGGGTTGTTCTATTACTATTATTGATATCAGCAGTTTCTACCTACCTGCTCTCCAGATTAAGATTCTGATGTTTTGCATACAGATTGTCCAGAAACAGAAGCCTTAGTATTTCCTGTTAGATGATGCAGATAGACAGGCTGCTTTCAAGGGGGTGATGCTGTGCATATTAATAGTAATATTAATAAGCACCAACATATCTACTGAGCATTCAGTATATGCCAGGCATGTGCTAATTGCTCTACATCCATTAAACCATTAATCCTTATAGTAGTCCTATGAGTTGGGTGCTGTTATTATTTTCATTTTGCAAATGAGGTCAAAGAAGCACAGAGAAGTTAAGTGATTGGATGCCCAGTTAGGAAGCAACACAGCTGGAATTCAAACCCAACCATGGAACTTGAGAACACCACTGGAGAAGGCCCTCCATCTTATCCAATAAAAGGTGTCACCCAGAAGGTGTTACCCAGAGCCCTGGCATGATTCACTGCCTACAGTGAGTCCCCAGGTTGCAAAAACCAAGTCACGTTAAGTTCCTTTCCTGCCAATTCTAAAGAGTCACCCCTGTGTATGCCCTAAGAGCAGGAAACAGACCCTCTTCTAAGCAAGGGGAGTTAAAAAAGACTTAAGAACCACTAGAATTGGTTCTGAATCCCAATGGTGCCACCTAATGACTTGGTAACTGTGGCCAAGTCACACCCCCCTCCCTAAGCCTCAGTTTCCTTATCTATGAAATGAGGTAATAAAGGCTGTCATAAGCAACACAAGAAATAAGGCCCATACCAGCTCTAAAGTGCAGACCACACAGGAGTTCCTGTCAGCCTTGCTGTGGACACAGTGAGCCCTTTGGGAAAACAGCCTAATCAACAGCAGGCAAGATAGCCATCTAGAAAAACAGATCTGGGTGCGAGTGCACGGTCTGCCTTTTATGCCCTGTCTAATCTGGACAAGTTAGATAAGGAAAGTGGGGGAGTATATAACCTAAGCCTCAGTTTTTCTCATCTATAAAATGGAGTGAATAATGCTGAGAGGAAATATCAGTTGAGAATGCATAAAAGCCCACTAGCCAGTGACTGTTCAGAGCTGGCAGAGGATGGCACAAAGGAACAGGGATCAAGAAGAATCACCCCTCTGAATCCCCAGGCCCAGCCTCAGAGCCCAGAACATTCTCCTAGCCACTCCCCCCCACACACACACACCCTCAGCTCTTGCTGGGTCCACAGCCTGCTCCCTCCCCCCTCCTCTCTTCTCTCCCTCTCTCTCATCAAACAAGTTCTTCTCCACCAAGCAATCCCAGGGGGCCCTCCCCAACCTAGGTTCCAGCCCAGCTCACAGGCTTTCCCCGCCTCCACATCCTTAATCCGCAGCCTTTGCGTTTGCCATTCCTTCCACCTGGAATGCTCTCTCCTCCCGGAGCGCCTTTGATGGGAAAGGGGGGTGCCAGAGGGGAAGGCTCTGGAATGATGCTCCCCCCAACCCCCTCCCCTGCATCCCCCACACTGCACGCCTGACCTCCCCTTCCTGTGTTGGGGGTGAGCAGCGCTGGGAGGGGGACGGGGCTCAGGAAGGGCCCTCTGTGGGGTTTTTCACCTGCTTAGAAGAGGCAGACGGAAATGAAAGCTCTGGAAAAAGGCTCTGCTGCTCTGCTTACAAGGCCCAGGCTCAGTGAAGCCTCCCTGCCTTCGTCCTCCTCCTCCTCCCTTCCTCCTGCAGGCAGGTGCCACCATCTAGGAACACGAGTGGGCGGAGGCCAGGGAGATTTGGGTTCAAATCCCATTCCTGCCACTTACTCAGCAAGTGACCTTAGCAAGCTGCTCGCCTGCTTACGCCTCATTTCTCTGGAAAAGAGGACAACAGTCCCTGCCTATCAGGCTGCTGTGAGGACTAAGTGAGATGGCAGATAAAAAGTGCCTGGCACGGCTAAAGTGCTCGGCAACAGAGATAATGACTACAACAGCAAACACGGTGGTGGTGCGCCTGGTACAGCTCTCTGCACCTTGCATATATTGACCTACTTAATTCTGGGTGAGGAGACTGTTACGTTTAACAGGTGAAGAAACTGAGGCACAGGGAGATTAAGTCTTCCCAGATGCATGTGCCTCTAAGGGGTCTCATTTATGATCCTACCAGCCATGCTATGGCGCACATAGTGACAGATATCATGATGATGATTTGTTTCCATCTGTACTGACTGTGTGCCCTCGGTTAGAATAGGTTTCCCTCTTTCCTTTCACTTTCCAAATCCTGCCTGTGGCTGTATGGTAAAGGGCATGCTCCACTAGCACAAGGCCCTGAGTTCAATCCCGGGCATCCCTCCTTAAGATAAAAGCCAAAGTCCTGCCAGAATGTTACCTCCTTCACCAATGTATGTGTGTATGTGTGTCTGTGTGTTAGTGGCTATTGAATCCAAGACCTTCACACAGAGCTGCTCTGCCTTTTATTTATATATTTTTGTTTTGAGACAGTGTCTTGTTCAGTTGCTTAAGATGGCCTCAAATTGCTGGGGATTTAGCTCAGTGGCTAAAGCACCTGCCTGCCAAGTGCAAGGTCATGCCTAAGTGTCTGAAGTAGCTGAGATTCCAGGCATGCACTACCTGGCCCAGCTCAGTCTGTTCATTTAACAAGTATACACTACTGCCTGCTCTGACTAGCCTTATATACATGACACTGCTGACTGAGGGGTCAACTTCCCAGTGTCTGCCCATGAGTGGCTCCCAATCCAATGAGAAAAAAGACATACAAAAATTGTAATAAAGGGGGTCAGACACGGATTGAATATGAGTTTATAGAAGTAGGTACCAGGAGTTTAGCTCAGTGGCGTAAGTCCCTGCTTGGCAAACACGAGGTTGTGAGTTTGATCCCCAGTACCAAAAATAAATAAATAAATAAATAAATAAAGACATACAAAAATTATAATATTAAAAAAATTGTAATAAAGGGGGGCAGAGACGGATTGAATATGAGTTTATAGAAGTAGAGAGTTTACGTCAACCAGAAGACTAGGGCAAGCTTCCAAAGCAGGGGTAATTTAGATGGAGTTCCGAAGGGTCATAGGAGTTCCTCAGGTATGAAGTAGGGACCAAGAATGTAATGTATAGGACAGACCCTGCAAAAAGGATTGAATGAAAAAAGGCTGGTAACTTAGATGTGAGGGAATTGTTTCATGTTAGAGCTTATACTAGATACTGAAGGTATAGAAGTAAGTATATATATACTGGGCTCTGCAGGAGCTTATAGACTTATAGGATGGTTGGAGAACAATAAGTAAAACAAACATTTGATATTAAAAGTCCAGCGTGGCTTTGGAAGGATCAAGAAGAGACCTAAACTTGACTGGAGGAGTCAGTGAAGGCTTCCTGGAGGAAGAGGTACCATCCAGACTGAGACATAGAGGTCAGAACCACATTATGCCACCTGCTGTCAGACTGGCCTATGTGTAAATTTAACAGAGAAGCAGCTCCAACCATAAAGTAAGAGGAAGAGGCTTCCATAGAGTTCCTTTTTTTTAAAATAGAGTTCTGATAGTTCCCACAGTTTCAGTGGATTTAAAAAATTATCAAGTGCTGCCAGGCGTGGTGGTGCATGCCTGAGGCAGGAGGATCCTTGAAAATTCAGAACCAGCCTGGGCTACAAAATGAGCTCAAGGATAGCCTGAACTGCATAGGGAGACCGTTCTCAAAAAAAAAAAAAAAAAAAAAAAACCGCCAAATTATTTGAAAAAAAAAGTCATTAGCATCCTCGCTTTGTTGGTACAACATGTGCCTCCTTGGTCTGGGCAATGTTCCGATGCCTGTCAGGTAGGAATCAGCCAGAGAAGAGGTGGGGAAGGGTGTGGCAAGCAGAGGGAATTTCCTGTGCAAAGACCCAGAAGCAAGAGAAAGGAGCTCACTGGGGGAAAAGGAATCCTCTGAAGGCTGGGGAGTGGTAAGCAAAATGGAGGGATTTGGGAAGGATTGAACGGGATGTGTCATAATCAGATGGCCCTTTTGCATGACTGCTGTGAGTATTGTGAGACTCCTATTTATAGTTTGAATTCATTTATTTTTTTTATTTTTTATTTTTTTTGGTACCGGGGATTGAACTCATGACCTCACGCTTGCCAGGCAGGCGCTTAAGCCGCTGAGCTAAATCCCCAGCCCAAATTCATTTATTTATTAAAGAAATATCACAAGCATTCAGAAGACCGAGGCAGGAGGATCACAAGTTGAAGGACAATCTGGGCTACCTAGCAAGACCCTATCTCAAGACAGAAAGAAGGCTGGACATGGTGGTGCATGCCTATAATCCCAGCACTCAGGAGGCTGAGGCAGGAGGATCACCATGAGTTTGAGACCTGCCAGGCTACATGGTGATTGTGAGGCCACCCTGAACTACATAGTTAGACTCTGTCTCAAGGAAAAAAGAGGGGAAAGAAAGAAAGAAAGAAAGAAAGAAAGAAAGAAAGAAAACAACAGACACCATAACATACATCTATGTGTTAGGCACTAAATAAGTACTGGAACTAAAACTGATAATTAAGGTTTCTGTGGCCAGAGCAAAGGGGAGGACATTGGGTGCCACCCCACAGAGGATCTCAGTGTGCAAAGTGGGTCTCAGTGGGTAAAGAGAAAACGAACAACTTTCACAGAAAAAGGAAGCCAAGCCCTATGCTGGCAGTGGTATGCAAAGATGGGAACATGCTCTGGAGACACCAGTGATTGCTAAAACAGGAGAAGAAAGAAACAAAAGCAGGAAGAGAGACGTTACAGATGAAAACCCAGATCCTGTAACCTCCAGAGAAGGTGGCCAGTGGGCAGGGGGAGGAGTCCCCTGCCAACCCCTTGCACCCTCACATTTTCCCAGCCCTGCTGAGCCCTGCAGCCTGCCTGCGCCTGCCTCCAAAAGCCAGACCAACCTCTTAAGGACAGCAGAGTGGGTAAGGAGGGGGCGGCAGGGGCAAGCCTGGGCCTCTCACCCAGCAGGGTCTTCCTTCCCTGCACCAGAGCCAACTGGGCTCCTGAGCCAGGGGGTTACAGGGAAGGATTAAGGAGTCCTTTGCTTTTTTTTACTCAAACCATGGCTGCATTTCTCTCTCCCTTTCTCTCTCTCTCTCTCTCTCTTAAAGAAAAATGTTCCTGAACACTAACCCAGAGGCTTTTGCAAAAGGCGGCTGTTGCAGAACTGGGAAAACAAGCCAAGAAACAAGAGAGAGGAAAAAGACCACGCCTCACCTGGCAGATTCCTAATGGCCCAGGAGACCTGGGGCTTTACAGGGGGAGGCTGGCCGGGGCTGGCTCTGGCAGGAGGGAAGGGCAGGCCGAAGGACAACCACTTGCTGGCCAGTGACCTTGGGTGGGATGCTGCCTGCTTCCCTCTGGTGAGGATGGGGAGGAGGGAGGCAGGGACAGGGCTGGCCGGCTGAGGTCACAGGAAGGCCCCTTCCAGCCTGAAACTCGATCTCGGGATGTGGGGCCTGCCAACCTACAGCGACCCTGGGCCAGAAGAGATGAAAGGCTGACTGTCCCCAGCTTCCGGACCCCCAAGGCCCTAGTGCCTCCAACTGGGAGGGCAGCAAAGCTGCAGCAGCTGGCTGAAGCCAGTTGCTGGGCTCCCCACCCCATTTATGTCATCCCACCCTCCTCTTCCCTGTGTTTTACAGAGGATACTCAGGCCCAGCAAGGGCTGGTGACCTGGCTGAGGTCACACAGCAAGCTGGAGAGGCTGAGTCAAGACTTAACACAAAGGCTTTGGACTCCAAGCCCAAACCTCTGTGCCTTTCCCAGAAATTTGGCTGCGTAGTGGCTTACTCTGGGGAGCTGGGAGAGACCAGGGCCAGGGACGACAGTTCTGGGCTGTCTGTTTGAAGTCATAACTCAGTGTTGACTAAAGTGTGTGTGTGTGTTGGGGGGGAGTGGAAGGTCTAAGCCTGGACTTGCTTCCCTGGCAGGGGAAGGAATGTGGCTCTGGCCACCGCAGCTGCTGGTGGCCAGCTGCAGCCTCAGCCCCTGCTGCTCCCGCCCCAGCAGGCAAAGGGACAAAGGCCCTTCTCAGCCCCTGTCCCTTCCAGCTCCCCGAGCCTCCTCCTCACAGACCTGCTAAGTCATGGTTCCTCTCTGGCCCTTAATGCCCTTTCTGTCAAGTGGGGGCATCTGCCTCACACACTTCTCACACTCCTTGCAGCTTCTAGAGAGACAAAGTTACAGAAACATGGACCTCCTGGCCCCTTCTCCCATCTGAGGATCCACCTCCTCACTGTCCCCTCCCTCCCACTTGCTTCCTGGCCACCCTATCTTCCTCAACTCAGTTCAGGGGCTCAGTGGGCCCTGGGCCCCTCATGCACTCTGGGAACCCTGCCCTTGCTTCCAGTGTGTGCTGGTTCTTCAGTGTATTTATCACTGTTGTAATTAAATAATTCATTGTAGGAGCTGGGAATATAGCTCAGTGGAACTGCACCTGCCTGGCAAGTGCAAGGTCTTGAGTTCAATTCGAGGCAAACCCCACAAAACAAATAATTCACTCTACAATTGAATATGTCTCCCTAGTGTGAATTTTGCTGGGTGTGGTAGTGCATACCTGTAATCCCAGCACTCTGGGAGGCTGAGGCTACAAGTTCAAGGCCAGCCTGGGCTATGAAGTGAGTTCAGACCAACCTGAACTGCTTAGTGAGATCATGTCTCAAAAAGATACAAAAAATTTTTTAAAAAAGACAACAAAATAAGGGTGGGGGATTTAGCTCAGTGGCATAACGCAGTGGCACACTGCCTGGCAAGTGTGAGGTCATGAGTTGGATCCCTGGTACCAAAAAAAAAAAAAAAGACAAAAAATAAATAAGATGTGAAGTCTATCATAGTAACAGTTAACACCGAACACTGACGGAGCTCTTATAGGTGCTAACCCATGTCATCCACGTAGTAGGTACTGTCAGTTACTCCATCCTGCAGCAGAGATACAGACAGTGAAAGGTCCTGTCACTCACCTGCAATCACAGCAAGTGGGAGGCTGAGCCAGGACTCATCACAAATAGCCGCAGAACCAGGATTCCAGTCCAGACTCCAAGGTACAGAATAACGTCAAGGTCAACTATTAGCTTCCTTTTGGAGCACATAGGTCCACGGAAATCACCTTTGAGTTTCTTACCTCATCTACCAGAGCCAACCAGTCCCTGGGTCTGCCTGGTGTCTCCCTGGTGCACCCCTCACCCTTTGGCCCCTAGCTTTCTCTTGGGTTTTTGCAGTGTTTCCCACACAGGTTTTCTCTGTCTGATCCCTAAAAAGTGGGGCTCTGACAACAGAGCAAATTGTATCATCTCTTGTCACTAACCCTCCCCAACTAATGCACCTTCATTGGCTCCCCACAGCTCTCTAGATAAAGCCCTACTCCTCCCTAAGACTCCCCCTACCAAGCCCTGGCCCCCACTTCACCCCCCTCTTCTCACATCTCCCTGCATCTTTTGCTCAAGCTACTCCATATAGTGTACATTAAGAGCATGGAAAATGGAACTGAGTTTCAATCCGGGTTCTGCCACTTACCAGCTGTGGGAGTTTGAAAACAAATCCTCTCTCTCAACCTTAGTTATCACGTTTGGGAAATAGGCATAATTAGACTGCTTCATAGAGTCAGTGTGAGGATTGAGTGAATATTTTAGATACTAATGATGGTCCCTGACACTCCTCCTAGTCATGATAATTCTTGTATTTCCCTCTGCCACTTAGAGCATTTCTTACGGCCATTTTCCCTATTCCTTATGGCCCAGCTCAGATGTCCTCTCAGAATTCTCCTTGAGGTGCACGCAGTGTTATTTAAGAGAAATCTGTCTCGATTTGTAGCCTCAGTTGCACTCTGCACCCCTGTAAAGCACTTGTCATGTTGGCCGTGTGCACTATTTCTTCCACTGGCCCAGAGTTCATGGAGAGCTCAACAGTAGCTCTTTAGCACAGTGTCTGACATGCAGCAGGTACTCAGGTGTTGGTCAGACTAGATGGCGTCTCCACTCTCACTGTCTTTCCTGAGCAACCTGGAGGGAAGAGACCTAAGGGATGAGACAGCTGGACTGGGGGACCAGGAAGCCCCTCAGGCTCTGGTGCAGGTCTCTTGGTATTGTGTGGGAACTAAAGTGGGTGGAGGAAACTCCTGGCTCCAGGCTCCCTCTTCCCAAAGGAGAGAAATAGGGAAGAGGAGGGAGAGGCCAGGTGCTGAGCAGGGGTGGGTGGGGCTGTAGCAGAAGCTGGGGCGTGGGTTGGAGCTGGCACACCCCAACTCCTCTAAGACCAGGGCTGGGCCTGGCGGAACAGGGCCTCACAGCCTGAGTCCCCACCTGCAGTGCCCCACCTTATACTGGCACCTGGATTAAGTGACTTTTTTTTTTCAAATTGTAAAACTACATCTTGATTGCAAAGGAGCAGAATCCAAGCCTGGCCTTGTCTTGTCACTGAGTGGAGAAAAAGGGATGTGTTTCCTTTTATCCTCCAGGTTGTATAGGCAAAGTTCTGGGCACATCAAAGATGGTAACATGAAGTTTCGTAAAACCTGGTTAAGGTCACAGTATCCCCTACCTTTGCTTGAAGTGCTCTTCCTGCCATTCCCCTTACTTAACCCCCTTCTCTGACTGCCTAGCAGCCCAGGGATGAAGTCTCAACTCCTCAGCTGACCCACAGAACCCTGGCTGGCCTGGCCCCTGCCACTCTTTTACTTTCTCTCATTCACTTCCCTGCCTTCACTCCTGGCCTTTTCTCAGTTCATCCAACATACTTTGCCCCTTCTGTCCTCTGAGTCTTCATACATACTATGTGTCTCTGTCTCAATTGCCCCTGGTAAGTCTTGTTTTAATGATTAGTGCTTTTGATACTTAAGAAGTCTTTGCCTATCCCAAGGTCAGGGGTATACTCTCATATGTTATTGGTCACATTTAGGCCCATGATTCATGATGAGTGTTTTGTGCAGTGTGAGATAGGGGTTGAGAATCAGTCCTACTGAGTTTATCCCTTCTCATTCTTTCCAATTCTGCTTGGATCTCACCTCCTTTGAGAAGCCATCCTCGACTACTCCCAAGCTAGATCTGGCCCCCCACACCCTAATTCCTAGCACCTCTACTTTAGTGTTATACTGTACTTGCCACAGTTGTAATTAGACAATTGTGTTGTCAGTTGTCTAATTTCCCACCTCTTCTGCCATAGTTTAACTCTGTGAACTCAATGCTTATGACTGTCTTTTTTAAAAAAAAAAAAAAAAGCCACAAGCAGAAAACTGCATATATCAAATGCATACTTTGATAGATTTTCACAGTCTGAATGTGCCCAAGTAACTGGTACCCAGGCCAAGACACAAAACATTTCCTGTACCCCTCCTGTCCATTACAGTTATGACTGCTTTATATTCCCAGTACCCAGCACAAATCTTGGAATTAGCAGGCTCCCAAATCTTTACTGAATGAATGAGTTGGGGATGCTTAATTCTTCAAAGAACTTGACATAGAATCCTATCTCAGCTTTAGCCCAAACTCTGCCTGACCTTGAGGAGGTCTTTCCACTTTCTGGGTATCAGTTTGCTTGTCTATGACATGATAATAGATGGAGGGAGATTGGACTAATAATCTCTTTGAGGCTTTTCCAGATATGGCATTTAGGGCAGAGTTAGCATGTGTCATTCAGGGATACATTGTTAGGAGCTAGTTTGGTCTCCTTCCTGTAAATGAGGACCTGGAGGATTAGAAACTTGATCCATGTATAGTTCCAGAACGCTAGGCTTAAGAGTCAGAAGACCTGGTTTTGAGGCCTAGCCTGGCCTCTGGGTGACCTTGGACAAGTCCCTTCCCCACCATGGGCCTTCTGGGTTTCCTCATGTAGTACATGAAGAACAGGCATGCTGGCTTCAGGCCTCCAGGGCAAGGGCAACTCTGGCTCTGGCCTGTAACCTGCTGGGGATGATGGGGATGGAGGGGATGACACAAAGTGATACCGCCCTAGGGAAGGGAACTCAAAAGTCTGGCCAGGGGGACCCAGTGTTCAGCCAGGAACCAAATAGATGGCTGATGGTCCAAGTGATTCTCTGTGTGGGGGGCTGAAAGGAGAGGGGCCAGAGTGCTGTAAGCAGAGGCCTAAGAGACCCAGGGGTCAGAGTGGAGGTGGGGGAAAGGGTGATAGCTTCCTGGGGGAGAAGCCTTCAGGAATTGGCAGGGCAGCTGAGGGGCGCTTCCCAGAGATGGGAGGAGGCAGGAAGAAGGAAATTGGGTCCAGGTGACCACAGAGCAGCAGCTTGGCTGCTGTAGTGTAGGAGAGGCGGGGCTGGCAGGAGTTTGGGCAGCCGCCCTACAGCTGGGCCTTGGAGGGGGAGGGGGCAGACCTGGCCTCAGCCCTGGGAAAGCGCCATCTTCTCAGGCCACAGGCTGAGAAGAAGGGCATAGTTGCAAGCCAGAGGGCCTCTCTGTGCACAGCCCCCAGTGCCCAGTGCTTGGTTGTCCCGAGACTGCAGGACACAGGGTAAGGAGCAGGAAGAGCCAGGCCCTGGTCCCCTTAGCTCTCTGCATGTGGTCCAGTCAGACGCTTTTAGCCTTCTTCACAGTTCTGCCTCTTTCTGCCTTTACAAGCAGAAGATACCAGAGTATTCTCTGTATCCCCATTCCTGAGCTAGATGACTGTGGCCGGTGAATGCTGGCCAAGTTAAAGAATAGTCTAACTGGGCTGGGGATTTAGCTCAGTGGCTTAAGTGCCTGCCTGGCAAGCATGAGGTCATGAGTTTGATCCCCGGTACCAAAAAAAAAAATAGTGTAACTATGATAGTAACAGACAACAAAGCTGGGGTTCAGAGCCAGGGTTCAATTCCCAGCTCTGCCACTTAGGAGCTGTGCATTCCAAGGCAAGTCTCTCAGCCTTTTCTGTGCCTCAGTTTCCTTCTCTGAAAACAGAGAGAGATGATAGTATTATTTACATACCATCATTGTGATGATTAAATTAAATAATAGAAGGGCTGGGGATATAGCTCAGTGGCATGGCATCTGCCTGGCAAGCATGAAGTTCTGAGTTTGATTCCCAGTACCTAATAATAATAATAATAATAATAATAATAATAATAAATTAGATAATATAAATATAATTTGTACGTATAAAGCATTGCCTACAGCAGGATTTGGAGTCATTCTTGTAGTCAAGCCTCAGTTTCTTTCTTTCTTCTTCATCTTTTTCTTTTTTTTTTTTTCCTTTTCAGTACTGGGGATTGAACTCAGGGCTTCATGCATGCTAGGCAAGCCATCTACCACTGAGTTATGCCTCCAGCCTTTTTCACTTTTAATTTTGTCAGGGTCTCACTAAGTTGCCCAGGCTGGCCTTGAACTTGCCATCTTCCTGCCTCAGCTTCTTTTTTTTTTTTTTTGGTACTGGGGATTGAACTCATGACTGTGGGCTTGCAAGGCAAGTGCTTATGCCACTGAGCTAAATCCCCAGCCCTGCCTCAGCTTCTTAAGTAGCTGCGATTATAAGTGTGCACCACAGAACCACGATTGATTTCTTTATCTCTAAAATAAAACTAATAATTATTGTCCTTCAGAGTATTGTGAAGATTAGTGAGGAAGAGCTGGTTCCTAATGAATGCACTCCTCTTTACTCCATTGCCTGCATATTCACTCTGTTTTCCCACCCCTGGGGGACAATTGCCCTTGCCCCCTTTTAGGCCTATGAACCTAGCAGTGTGGTTTGGACTCAGGAAGCACCCACCCAGGCCCTGGGAGCCAGCTCATGAATTCTAAGATCCTGAGTATCCAGAGCTAGCCTAGAAGAGGAAAGGGGTAGAGCCCAGCTTGGCATGTTGTCCTCTTGGCCTCTCTGACTCCTTGTTCCGTGGGGAGGGGCCAGTGGAAAAGGCTGGGATGGCCTTCTGAAGCACTGAGGTCCTCTGTACTTCCTGAGTGCCTGGGCCTAAGGGCTGTGCTAATTAACAATAAATGACAAATCCAAGCATAGCACTTTGGTGTCACTTGGGAAATAGTAGAAATGGCTGCCCATTCATTCGCTTCACAGCAACCCTGAGAGGGCAGTACTTTTGAGCTTATTTTGAAGATGAAGAAACAGAAAGGTGAGGACTTGGTGTCACACAGCTGTATCTAAGGGCAGAAATCAGATTCAAAATGGAAAATGATTCCAAGGAGTTGCTAGCCAAAAGATGGAAATCCCAAGGTCACCAATACATCCTTTTTGGAGCTGAGCCAAGAGCCAGATGCTGGACTGGACATAGTCCTGTCCCAGAATGAAGACCAGACCCACTCAGGATGGGAGGAGGATGCTACTTTACCCTTAGTAACCTGTCCGTGAGCTTGTCTTACACCTAGATAGTAGTAAGCATTCTACCTAGAGTTGTTTATTCATTCTACATACATCTGTGCACACTCGGCTTGTGTGTGGAGCAGTGTACAGAGCCCCGGGGACTTTGAATGAATCAAACAGGGACTCTGCCTTCCAAGCGCTGCTAACGTGGTAGGAGAGGCAGACACATCACTAGGAAACCTTACTAAAGGCAGTGTGGAGTACAGAAAAGGGCATTAAGGATTCAAACTGTGACAACAAACTACCTGGGCTCAAGTCCTAATCTATCCTTATTACCTTTGGGGTTTTGTTTGGTGGTTTGGTTTAATTTTTTGTTTGTTTGTTTTTGTTTTGTTTCATTGTGGATTGAACAGTGGCCTTGTGCATGGGAGGCAAGTATTCTACCTTGAGCTACACCCAAGTCCACTTTTTACTTTTGGGAACTAAGCAGGTCACTTAACCTTTCTGAGCCTCAATTTCACCTGAGTAAAATAGGGATGGTGATAAGATATTTACAAGCTAACCACGAGGATTAAATAACATCATTAACATGAAATGCTTATATGAAATCTAGCAGTCAAGCAGCTATGTGTAATTGTCTGGGGGTTTACTCTTAGTGGGGAAGAAGGGTCAGGACGACTTCCTGGAAGAGGAGACATCTGTGTTAAACTCTCAGGGTTGAAGTGGGGGAGGGCATTCCAAGAGGAATGTATAACCTGGACAAAGGCCCAGAGATGTGGAAGGATATGACCTGTTTGGGTGCGGCTGAACCAAGAGTTGGCTGGGAGGAGTGGTAAGAATGAGCCTGGAAAGGCCATTTCAAGGGCCTTGGGTGTCACACTGCTGAGCTTGGACTTTAAAGGACTGGGGAGAGCAGGACTGTGCCTGTTTTAGACAGATGATTCTAACTGAAGTATAGAGAGTGAGCCGGAAGGGGAGAGGCTGAATGTCAGGGAGCAAATCTAAGCACGTTCCCCATGGGTTAAAATCCCCCAGTAGCTCCCACCGGCCTCCAGATCCAGCTCTGACCTCTCTTATTTCCTGCCTTCCCACGTGGTCCTTCCTCTGCTTGGAACATCTTCTCCCTCCCTTTGCTAACTCCTTGTCCTCCTTCAGATCTCAGTGTAGCAGCACTTCCTTCTGGAACACTTCTGGACAGCCGTGTCCAGGTTATGTCCTCCCTCTCTGCTGGGCTCACAGACCAGCCTGCCTCCAGACTGGACTCTGACCAAGGGCAGATACTGTGTACCTGCTCACGACTGTACCCACAAGGCCCTGTGGCACAGTGCCCAGCACATAGGGACACTTGACCTCTGATCAGAGGAAAGAATGATTAAGCCTGTTAGGGGCAGGTGACAGTGGAAATGAATGCCCTGGGGTCTGCAGTAGTAATGAAGAGAGAGGAGATGGCAATTGAGTTGATAGGATGTGAGAATGAGGAGAGGTGGGCACCAGGGAACAGAAAGATTGGGTGATGACTCAGAGGTTTTTCTCACTTGGATAAGCCCTACGCCTTTAGCAGAGAAAGGAAACATGGAGGAGGGGGCTGGAAGCAGGGAGGGAGGAAAAGGCCAGAACAGAGGGGTAGGTAACTGGAGCCCTGGCACAGGCTCCCTAGAATGATCCTCCCCCAAGCCTGCCCACTGGTGGATCCTCATCTATTTCCAAAATTTACTTGGGCGTGGTATCTCATGCCAGTGATCCTGGTTGCACTGGGGGAGGCTGAGGCAGGAGGATTGCAAACCTGGATAATTGAGCAAGACCCTGTCTCAAAATCAAAATAAAAAATTATAAAAAGGGCTGGAGATGTAACTCTATGCCAAGACCCTGAGTTAAATCCCCAATATTGCAAAGGAAGGAAAGAAGAGAGGAAGGAAGAAAGGAAGGGAAGAAGGGAGGAAGAAAAGAAGGAAGGAAATGTTTCCAACTCTCTCAAAATGTTGCCTCTTCAGTGAAGCCACCTACAAATTATTCTCTACCAACACTCTCCCATTTCCTTCCCAGTCAGTGTTATAATCATATCTCTTCATTTGTGTTTATAGTGAATCCCCCTTACTAGATTGGAAGTCCCATGAAGGCAGAGATCTTGCTTATTTCCCTGTGTATATATGGCAGCCTCCCTAGCACATAGTAGGTGCTCAAGAACATTTTTTGAACTTGAGGGTCCTGAAGCAGAAGGAAGTTTGGGCCCATCCTGGACAAGTGAGTGAGATCCCATTTTGAAATTTCAAAAGGGCTGGGGACGTACTTCATTGCTCCCGGTCTCAATTCTAAGTACCAAGAAAATTTTTTAAATGAATGAATGAATGAATGAACGCCTAGAATGACATGATAAGGAATTGGACTCAGCCTCTAGGGTATGGGGAGCTGTGGAACATTCTTAAGATAGGCACTGTCAGGATGCAGCTCATGTTTTAGAAAGCTCACCCAGGTGGCTGTGTGGAAGATGGATAGGGGAAGGAAACCAGGCGATAAGAGGAGGGGAATTGAGGGTCCACTGGAGGAGACAGACATAGCACCTGGGGCTGGGGTTGGTACCCCTTTCTTGCAAGGGCCTTGAGCCCTCAGAGCCCTCCCCCACCCCATGCCTGCTGTCTGAAGTCCAGCAGCGGGCGGTGGGAAGAGCAGGGCTGGCAAAGCTGACACTCACTAATCACGGCCCTCACCCTGGAGCCGCACTGACTGTCTGGTCTCCATGGAGACACGGCAACCTCCGGCCACTTGTTAATGGCAGCTCAACAAGGCTGCGGCAACAGGGATGGGTCTGACCATGCCCGTATCATCCAGCTCTGTCCCACTCATTCCACCCTGGGCCTCTGCAGCAAACCCCAGGGGCACTTGAGTTGGGGTCAAGATGGAGATCTGGTGCCTGGAAGGCACCTTCACCCCTCTGCAGCCCCGCCTCCCTTGGCACTGCCAAGCATCGAGGGCAGAGGCAGCTCCTGCCCAGGCTGACTCCTCTGCAGGGCTGCTGGGAAGCTGAGCTCATACAGGTCACCTAGGCAAGGCCGAAGGGCTGGAGGGGGATGGTGAGGATTTGGGAGGGGACCTGCCTACATCCCACACACTAGCAGAATGGAGGGGGATGTGCTTCACCTGCCCTGACAACCCTCTGCTCTGCTAGCCTGAGGCAGGGGCCCATTTGGGAACCATCTGTCCAGAACCTCTTCCCAGAGCACCGTTACTACCTCTGAAATGCCACCATTAGCAATTCACTCCTTCGGGAGGCAGCCTGGCACAGCACACAAAACACTGGCTTTGCAGTCAGGCAGGCCTGGGTGCAGGCCTAGCTCTGTTTCTCTACCTCTGAGCATCGATGTCCCTGCCTGTAAAATGGGGATAATAATTGTTATGTATATGTCTGTGTCTGTGTACACAGAAGCACACAGGCATACATGTGAACATGCTGACTTGTCTGGGACATCTGAACTCAAAACCTGTGCCACTTCATCCTAGAGACCTTTCTCTTCTCCTACAGACCAGCTGGCTGCATCCTCCATTGTTCCTAGGACCCATCTTGCATATGCTCCACCCTCCTGTAACTGTCCCACATTTGTTCTCTCCATAGGTTGAGGCCATTAGGGCCGGACAGTGCAAGCCACTGTGCAATGAACAAATGAGATGGCTAGTGGGGAGCCTTCCCCTGCTTTTCATCTTGCTTTCTCCTTAACACCATGGACCAGTAGTCCATGCCTCTCTTCCTTTCTCTCCTTCATAGTTTTGGGGATCTATCTACTTGTCCCACCATCCTTCCTGCAAACACTTCAGGAGACCTTCCCTTATGTGGGCCTCAGAGAGGATGCAGATGCCACCCAGCCTGCTGGTGAGACAGAGACCAGGTTCCCAGCTTCAGACACCTGAGGCGTGCTGTGGCTGGCTAGGAGTGCGGGTACAGCTGCCTCCCCCATCTGTGTTTTTCCTTTTTCCTTGGTCACACCCAAGGCAACTCACCAAGCTAAAAGGGCCCTTGGAAATTATCTAGTCCAAAGCATGACAGCCAGCCAAATGAAGAAACTGAGGCCCAGGGCAGCCCAAGATCCCACAGCAGCTCTGTTTTTGAGCTGACAATGTACCAATTATGTGGGCCTGCTCAGGAGGCAGCTTTTGGCTCTCTCAGCCCTGCTGACAGCTGTGTTCCCAGTGGCAGCTGGAATGCTGGTGGGAGGCCTGTCTGGCCTTTGCACCCTGACTCCCCAGGGCGGATCCAGGTGGCTCTGGTGGGGCCCAGGGCTGAGATGTGGGGTGAGGGGATGACTGAGAAGGTAGTGAAGGCATGGGATAGCTGGAAGATGAAGGGGGCAGCATTAATTTTAGGGACTGAATCGGAAATTTCATCTTTGCTATTCACTTGCTGGGTAACCTTGGTTACATTGCTTGGCCTCTCTGAACCTCAGTTTTCCTGTCTATAAAATGACACTCCTTTTGTAGAATGAAGACCTTTTGTCAGTGATCACTACACAAAAGTGAAGCATTTTTTCTTTTCTCCCTCCTGTGAGTTCCTTACACAGAACTAGATGCAAGGATATGGAGCTGAAAGTGTCCAGTCCAGACTGTGCACTTGCCGAAGGAGGAAATGGGACTAGAAAGGGGAAACAAGTTGCTCAAGGTCACCCAGCAAGTATAGGGCCAATGTGGGCCCAGAGCCCAGGCTGTGCACAAGGTCCCCCTGCCCAGCTGCCTTGTCTGCTCAACCAGCCCCTTGATTTTGTCTCCCCCAGTGAGTGGGCGCAGAATGGGCCCAGCTTCCTTCCTGCCTCCCTGCCCGCCGTCTGCCACGTTGGCAGCCGCCTGCAGCCTTCTCGCCCCTGCTGCTGTTGCTGCTGATGCGGCATCAGCCGAGACCAACCCGCCGAGAGTTTGCCCAGAGCAGCCAGGGCTGCTGGAGCTGGGGCTGGGCTGGCTGACTCTGCCAGCCAGGAGGGAGCAAGCCAGCCGGTGGAGGGAGGGAACAAGGGCTGGGCCAGCCCCGACCTTCCCAGCCCTTCCCCAATCTCACCAGCCAAGGCAGAGAGACAGGAAGCTGGAATTGGGGGTCAGGGGGTTTCAGTGTCTGAGAATGAGGTTCAGGCAGCTGGGTCTGTCCCCAGGGGAACATACAAACATATATGTGTGCATGGAAGAGCATGTTGGGAGAAATTTGTGAGTCTGTGTTCGCTTTGGTGTACACATGCTATGTGTTTGTGCTTGTGTGAACATAAAGAACCACTGTGTGTGTGTGTGTAAGCATGAGGAAGAGGTGTGTGTCCTAATGTTGAACATAGGCTGTGTACAGAGAAATGTGTCTAGCAGTGTGTGCACCAGTAACAAGGAATCCGGATATGCACAAAGGGTCAGTAATGGGCCTGAGTTGGTATATATGTCTGTGTGTACTGGGAGCCCCTGTAAATATGACATGCTATACAAGAGGATAAGGACTGAACTGTGGGTGTGGGCTTGCCTTTGTGCACACAAGAGGTCAGGATTGTGTGTGCATGTGGGAGTACCACAAGCCTCGGTGCCCAGAAAGATGTTGTGTAACCATGTGGACTAGTCTGGGTGTCCAGGGAGTGGGCATGTGACATCTTTGTGCCCAGCGAACACTGCAAGCGTGGTTACTGGTGGTGATGCAGAGAACACTGTGTGTGGCTCTGTATATTTGGCTGTGTGTCCAAGGGAGCAGGCGGCACAGGCATTGTGTGTCTGTGGCTGCATTTCCACAGGGCGATGGCGGTGGTGGTGGTGGGGGAGTGATGCTGATGGCACTGTGTAGGGAGACTGTGCTGCGGGTTTGCACTTGATTCTCTGTACCATAGGCCTGTATGTGACTGTTGTGTGTGTCTGTGAGCACCGGGTGCTGGAAACTGCGTGCTGAGGCTGTGGGAAGCTGAGTGCAGGACGGGGGAGGGAATACATGGCTGTGTTTGTGCTTGTCTGTGAGCCTGGGGTCAGATGCACTCCACATGCTACCTCCTGTGTGCACAGGTGGCCGCTGTGTCCAACGGCGTCTTTGTGTATTTCGGGTCGCCTGAATGTGCACAGGAGGAGGACTTAGAGGGGAGGATTTGAGTGCGTGCCTGCGCAGGCCCCTTTAACGTGGCAAGTCTAAGAAATGTCGGCCTTCTTGGCAGCAAATCTGGGCTTGGTTCCACTGGGGGTGTCTGCAGAGAGGGGCTCTTAGGAGGGACGTGCTTGAGCGAGAGAGACAGGAAGGGAAGGGGGGGGCCAGCCCCAGCTCGGGGTTTCCAGGAGGGAAAGCCAGACATTGGAACTTGTCAACGCTACCTCCTTCCCCACCCCCACCTCCCCACTGCTGCCTCCCCTCCTGGCGCCTGCAGGCTGTTGGCAGACAGACGGACAGACAGTGCACACATAGACTGGCTCTGAGGCATAGAGCCCAAACTCAAGCCCCTAAATACATAAGCCTGGATACCGAGGTCCAGAGAGGGCAGAGGAAGTAGCTGCATCTTGGAGAAACGCATGTGTTTATATATGTTGAGGGGCAGGAGGAGCTAAGGGCCTCTGGTGCTTCAATCCAGACTAACAACCCTGGGAAGGGGAGGAGGCTGTTGGGAGGCTCTGGGGAACTTCTGGGGAGGGGGCTTTTATGGCTCTAAGCAGGCTCCCCAAAGCTCCCAGTCCCTCTCCCTGTTTACACTAACTGCTATAGCATCTGAGAATCTCATTGCTTCAAAAATTACCTGCTGTGACTTCTTGTTTTTACAGTGACAGAAATTCAGATAGAGGCAGCAACTGATCCAGGGTCACACAGCAGAACCAGTACTGGAGGGCTCCTTCTTCCAGGCCTGTCTGTTGGGCACATGGGCTCATGGCCCAGTGAGCTCTATCTTTTCCTAGGTCCATTTAGCTCTTTCTCCCTCATAGGCCTTTAGGATGTGACAATGACTTTTCTTTTTCTTTTTCTTTTCTTCATGTCCAGCTATATCTGTCTGCCCATTAGGCCATCAGTTTGTCACAAAGGCTCAGGCACTTTCTAGCAGAACCTGGAAGAGAAGAGGAAAGCTTGGTTCTGGGTGAAGGACTACTGGAGAGGTAGGGTGGAATGGGAGAGATGGAGGAATTCAAGAAGGAAGAAAAGAGGTGGGAAGAACAAAGAAAGGGAGCAGAGACAGATTCTATCTCCCCCTCCAGCATGGGCATGGAGCAAACTCTGAGCTCACAGCATCCTGCCCCTGAGGAGTCAGAATGGGGGCCTCAAGGCTTCTTCCTGGACTCAACCAGCAAACCCTAGCAGCAGCAGGGTTGGACACTGTGAATGGTTTATGAAGTACACACCTGTGCTATGTGGTCACCCCCACATACCTCATGAGGAAAGCAGGGCTAGAGTGAGCAGAACAGGCCCTTTTTGGAGCACGGTGGTTGGGTGTGTATGTGAAGTTGTGAGTTTGCTAGGACTCTATGTGTACACCTGTGGACATGTGGCAAACAGGCTGGAACTTCACAAGGAGTACGGAGGACTTCAAGAATGTGTTTGCCAGGCGTGATGGCACTTTGTTGTAATCCCAACACTTGGGAGGCAAGACAGGAGGACCGTTGTGAGTTTGAGGCCAGACTGACTACAACCCTGTTTCCAAATAAATAAATAAGTAAGTAAGTAAGTAAAACCCAGGAGCTAGGGGTTTAGCTCAGTGGCACAAGCACCTGCCTGGCAAGCACAAGGTTGTGAGTTTGATCCCTGGTACCAAAAAAAAAAATTTGTGTTTGTATGTGTCTGTGCCAGGCAGGACATGGTATATGGAGAGTTGTACTTGTACTCATGTGCTCTGTGGTAGTTGTATTCTGTGTATGTAGGTAGTTAAATTGTATACCTATGTACAATTGTGTGTATGTGTGTGTGTGTTTGGCTGGATATGTCTGTATTGTGTGAGGTGTTGTTTTCTTTTGCTTGAGACAAGGTCTCACTATGCAGTTCAGGCTGGTCTTGAGCTCACTTTGTAACCCAGGCTGGTCTCAAACTTGCAACGATCCTCCTGCCTCAGCCTCCCAAGTGCTGGGATTACAGGCATACACTACCACACCTGGCTTTGTTTTGTTTTTTTTGAGATACTAGGGACTGAACCTAGGGAGCACTGAGCTACATTTCCAGTCACTGCCCCTTTAGTTTTTAGTGACTCTTGAAGCTATATTTTATTCTATTCTTTCTTGTCCAACTCCTTCCATCAGAATATAAACTATGAGACTGAAATTTTTACCGCTTTTGCTCCCTAGTATTTAGAAGAGTGCCCAATATTTAGTGTGCAGTGAAAACATATTTCTTTTCTTTCTTTTTTTTTTTTGGTACCGGGGATCGAACTCATGACCTTGTGCTTGCCAGGCAGGCACTTAAGCCACTGAGCTAAATCCCCAGCCTGAAAACATATTTCTTGAATGAATGTGAACAAGTGTGTGATGGTGCTGTCTCCTTCCTAGGGCTTCAGGTTAGTGTGTGTATGCTTGGCTAGGTGTGGAAATTGGTTATATATATGAATCGCGTGTTTGTGTGACCATTTTTGGAGTGTCCAGGTATGTGAGGTTTCTGGTATTAGTGGCATGTAAACCAAGTGTGCGCACAGGTGCACCTATGTGTCTAGGTGTGCAACTTGTGTGAGCATCACCAGTGAGTGTCGGGGGACGTGCCTGTGTGCGTGCACAGTTGTGTGTGTGTGCACAGGGGCCGGAAGGCGCTGTCGGCTTCTCTGAGCCTTCAGCACTCACTCAGCTTCACCCCAGGTCGCCTGCTGCGAAATGTCAGTGGCAGAGAAGCTAAAAATATCCACTCTCCTCCTTCTGCTCACTGCTTGGGCTGATGGAACTGTGGGGCCCCAGCTGGCCCCCTGGGCCTTGGGGGGAGGAGGAACTGCTGGGTGGGGAGGCAGGGTACAGGGAATGAAAGGAGGCTCTTCTCACTATACACCCTTCCCCCCTCCTCTTGGCCCCTAAAGCTAGGCCCCATGCTCACCTCTTTTTTTTGGTACTGGGGATGGAACTCATGACCACACACTTACCAGGCAAGGGCTTGAGCCACTTAGCTAAATCCCTAGCCTCCCCATGCTCACCTCTTTTAGGAAAGCTTTAAGAACACCCTAGCAATGGCCAAATGTTCCTGTGTGTCTGTATCTGTTTGTGGTGTACAGAGCTGCCTGATCTCCATTAGACCAGGAGTTCCTGGAGCTCCTCTCTCAGCCAACAGACTCCAGAAGACAAGACTGAGTCTCCCCCTTCAAACAGGACCTCCTAGGAAAACTGATGCTGCTGTCTCCTCCCTAGGGTTTTAGGTTACGGGTGCAGCCCAGGCCATACATGGATTCATCTAACGCTGCTCTTGGGACTGCTAGGACCCTCTGACCTGAGGGCAGACCTGCTGCTACTCAGAACTTGTGGGCAAGAAGAGTCTTGGCTCGGTGTACATAACACCCTAGGGTGGCACGTGTTTGTGCTACAGGTACTTACGTGGGTGCAGGTGGGACTTGTCAGGGCCTGTGGTCCTTCAGGAACCTGTTCCTCCTCACATGTGGGGCTCCTGGGTGTGTATCTGCCTCTCAGCAGAATCAGCCATTGCTTGCCTTGAGCACTGTGGGCAATCAGTGAAAGCTCAGTGTGTCGCATGTTTCTCTGTATTCTAGTGTGTGCAAGTGGGTGACTACATGTGGGTGTTTGCCTTTCATCATGCAGGCCTGCAAACACTAGCAGGAAGAGCTGTGCACGTGGAAGGGTTGCTGATGGTAAAGTGATGGTTTCTGTGGCAGTGTGTTCAAGCGCCTATTTGTCTTCTGTATCAACATACCTGCATGAAGGTGCTTCAGTCACTTGGTGACCATGTTTCTGTGTCAGTTTGGATGTCATGATGCCTATATGTCTATGGGCATCTCTGTGTCAGTCTTGCGTGCCTCTGTCATTTGATTTTGTGGGTCTGTACATCCATGCATCCCTGCGTATGTTGGTGTTCTCTGTGTGGCTTGGCATCCAGGTCCCCCTCTCCTTTCCTCGCCTCACGCTATTCTGTGTTGAAGGCCTTAGTGTGTGTGTATGTGTATGTGCATGTACATCAACTTTCCCCAGTCCCAAAGCCTCTAGCCCTGAGATCTCTTGCATTCTGTCTCCACTGAATGAAGTGGGAGTGAGTGGAAGCAAAAAGGGCAGGCAGGCATGGAGCTCAGGACCGCCAGGGCCAGAGCCAGGCTGCCACGAGGGCCCTGCCTCAGCACTGCTCCAAGCAAGCGCTAAGCCAGAGCCTCGGTTACATGTAAACACCAGCTGTGTCAAGACAGCACAGCTTCTTCTAGGTCAACAGACAGCTGTGGGGTTGCTAGGCAACTGCCTGGCTCCCCCCCCCATTTGGTCCCCCTCCCACTGCTTCTACCTGGAAACACTCTGCAGGCTACCCCCTCCTTGGTAAGGTCCCTCTATGCCAATTAACACAGTGGGGCTGAGGGGGTAGCGGGTCAGGGCAGCTCTGGGACTGGGATCAAGGTATGGGTAGGTGTTAACCCTTCTGGCGCTACCATCCCCTCTCCAAGTCCTTCACTTTCTCCTTGCTGCCACATCCTCAGATTAAGGGCCAGGACTGCAGTGAGGAGCTGTGATCCATCCTGCTTTCAGACCAGGCCTAGAGAGCTGCAGTGAGAAGGGTAGGATTGTATTAGCAAATGGTCGACAAGTCCCCTCCCCAGGTAGGCCTGGGGAGGACAGTCCGAGAGCCCTGTGGCAACCCAGGGTTAAGTTCTCTATTCCCTCTGCCCGGTGCTCTTTTCCAGGGCAGCCCCGCTTTGTAAGGCAGCACCTGCACTCCCAGATGCCATGCCTGCTTGATGTCTTCTTCCAGGCCAGGTTGCCCGCCGTGCCCCCCACCCCCGCACCGCTTTATGCCCCTCTGGGCCTCCCTGGAGCTGAGGGGCGGTCCAGGCAAAGGGCTCATGCCCCAGATGGGGTGCGTGGGCCGTGGTGGGGCGACTTGGCGGGCGTTGGAGGTAGGAGTGGAGGAGAGCTCTGCCGGTGGGGGGCAGCTTCCATAGCCCATTAGTATGCGGCCACTCTCCGTGCGCCATGGCAACCGCTCCGCCGGACCTGCAGCCCCGGGCACAGTGCACACCTCGCCTCCCACAGGTGGCGGCGCGCACGGGCAGGCACGCACGCACGCACGGCACTCACACCCGGCCTGTGGGGCGCCTGGGGGCGCGCCCAGGGCGCCAGGTGCACTGGGGCCCACTGCCCCTGTGCCTGTGCGTCACCTATGGGCGTGTCCCCAGGTGCTCCAGTGAGAGCCCCGAGGGAGGGGCGTGTTACTGAAACTGTTCTGTCTGTGCCTGGGTGTGTCCCTCGTGGGTCCCTTGGTGATTGTGTTGTGCCTCTGTCTCCGATTGTCCTTGAGGGTTCATGCTTGTCTGTGCTCATTTGCCTACTTACCCCTCAATGTGCATGGCTTAAGTGCGATTGCCAAGATGTACTGAGTGTACCTGTGTCTCCGCATATTTGTGTTCTAGTTTGTGGTTGTGCCTACCATCTTTTGTGTCTGTGTGCCTGTCTATCAGTACCTCGTCTTTGCATCTTTGTGTATCTCTGGCTCTGGCTTTTCCTCTGGAGGAACGTTCCGGAAGTATATCTGTGTCTGGATGAATGTTTGCCTGCTGTGGGTGCCTTTGTAACGAGCATGTCTTTTTGTGAGCTACTGATATCTGTAAGTGACCCTCTATACCTGGCGTCTTTGTGTCTCTGGGTGTGGCTGTATGTGCAGTTTTGTACTTGTGTGTATGTCCCTGTAAATGCCCTCTGGAACCCATCTTTGCACATATGCCATTATGGGTTCCTGTGAATGACCCGAGTGTGTGTCTTGGAGTGTGGCCGTGTCCAGGGGCTGCTGGCTCTTTGCCCTCCTCGGCTTCACTCCCTGCTGCCTGAGTGAGCCCACACCTGCTCCCTAAGCATTGGGCCCCTCCCCCCACCTGGCAAGGACAAGGAAGGGCATGGAGACAGAGGCAGACATACAGGCAGAGACAAGAAACATAGAGGGGACACACAGCCAAATACACTGGAGAGGTGGAGACCTAGTGTCATGTGATCAGCCTCACAGGCCAAGACCCAGAAGAGAAACAATGATCCAGACAGAGGGACACCAAGAGTCACACAGAGACCCAGAGCACCAAGTCGGGAACTGCTGAAACAGAGCAGAGATCAAGGATGTGGCTCTCCAGCTTCCCTTCCTTACTCCCTCCCTCCCTCCCTCCCACTCTTGAGTTTCCAGCCCCAGCTGTGCCTCCCCCACACAGTCAAGGCAGCGTTCTCCTGGCCCTAAGACTGGAACTCAGCTTCTTCCTTGCAGCTGTCTGTGTGTATGTGCTGCATCTGTGTGGTGTGAGCAGGTGTCTGCTTTGTAAACACATCCCTCTTCCCCACCACCATTGCCCACATAGTGCCAGGATCATGCACACCTTTACACATACATCACACAGTCAGCCATACTCATTCAAACCCAGAAAAATGCCCTGGGCCTCCCTCTCAATCATATCTGGACACAGGGCCCGAAGACCCAACAGGTACACAGCCATGCGGGCAAGTCTCTTCTGGTTTAAGATCTGCCAGTCAGCCACTCCTCAGCAATCACCAGGGGATTCCAAACCCCTGCCACTCACAGGGAATGGCATCTCCCAGTATGTCAGTTTCATCAGACTAATATACTCAGAAGTCTTGTTTGTGTATCCCAAGTACCTGGGCCAGGGTCTGGAAATCTGCAGGTGCTTAAGAAATATCTGTTGAATGAATGTTTACACAGAATCTCTAGCAGAGAACCCACAGTAACTTCCAGGCAGTCACAGTGAAGAATGTTCAGGGATATCACACTTAGCACAATAGAGAGAAGTTCTCAACTTTGGCTGCACATCAGAACCACGTGAACAGCTTTACACCCACCCTACCACCCATGCCTAGGCCCAAACCCAGATAATAAAACCACAGTCTTTCAGGGTAGGACTTGGGTGTCACAATTCTGAAGTTTTCCAGGTGATTCCTCCCTCCTGTGAGCATTTACAACTACTGATTTAGGTGAATAGACTGGATTGACATAGAGGTTATGACCACGGGTTGTGGTAATAACTTCTTTAGTACTGGATTTTTACTTTTACTTATTTATGAAACAAGGTCTTGCTATATGGCCAGGCTGGTCTTGAACTCCTGTGATATTCCTGCCTCAGCCTCACAAGTGGCCGGGACTGCAGGTATAAGCCACGACTGCCTGGCCTAGGTTTTCACTTTTTATTTATGTTTGTTTTTGCCACTATGTCATTCAGGCTGGCCTTGAACTCACTTTGTAGTCCAGGTTGGCTTTAAACTTGCAGTGATCCTCCTGTCTCAGCCACTCGAGTACTGGGATTACAGGCATACATGTGCTCCCACATCTGACTGCTTTTACTTTTAACTTTTATAGTGAATCAAGGTCAAACTGCTTGCTTTGAACTCTCATGTAACCACTGAGTCATCTTTGCAAATTCTTTGCACTTGAGTTTCTAGTCTGTAAAATGAGAATAATTAACAATGAAGCTTCGTGAATATATATGTAAAGTGTTTTAGAACAGATGAAATGGAGTGCTACATAATTCTATTACTGTTTTTCTTTTTAAAATTTATTTTTTATTTTTCGTTTTGGTACCAGGAATCAAAGTCAGGACCTTACACTTGCCAGGCAGGCGCTTTGGCCACTGAGCTAAATTCCCGGCCCTAAACCCTCAAGCTTAAGGCTAAGCATGGCCTCCATAACTGCTCTTCATCCTCTTGCTCTACACATTTTTATCATGGAACAGATTCATTTCTGGACTGTGTATGGAGACTTTTGTTTTTTCAGGGCAGGATACTGAATCCAGGACCCTGTACATGCTATAAGCATGTGCTCTTTCATTAAGCTACACCCTCAGTCCTAGGCAGAATGTTTCTTCGTTAAATTGTTATGAAAAAGAAGTAAGTCAGCCTTTGCGCCAAACTAAGAGGAACTAGTGGGAACTTCCACCACTTCCCATGTAACCTCAGACAACTCACTCCAGGGACAAGTCACTAACTTCATGTCTGTGAACTTCTCATCCACAAATGACATAAGTATCTTTATTCTAGCTCAAAGATTATTCTGAAGAATAAACACCTTAGAAAGTGTTTAGTATGGTGGCAAAACTCAAATATCTAGAAGCCTTCTAGTCATGATGTATTCTGGGTTCAGGCATGGCAATTTGGCTTTGAGGTGGACCCTCAGCCCCTGAAAACAGATAAAACAGGTGACTCCCCCCACAGCTGAGCATGTCTGCTGCCCTTTCCTCAGGGATTCTAGGTCCTCCTAAAGTATCTAGAACCTTCCATTTCTAAGGCTGGGTCTTTGGGCCTGGCTGGTCTCCAGAATAATCTTTGCTCTCTTCATCCATTACTAAGCAGCAAATGCTACCCTGAGGGCCCTCTTGACCCCACCCCATTTTCCTACTGACCTTTCCCTTCATCTCATTCATGGAACCCCAGTGCTGCTCACCTAGCCTCCCTTCCAATCTTTCTTCAGCTCTGTCTCTGTATCCCTCTTCTGGAGTGAATCCTCACCCTTTCTTTAAAACTTTTCTGCTGCTATGATCACCTCCCTAACCTCTCATTTCCTTCATGGGTCTCCCCCTCCTGCACCCTAATTCTAGAAGGGGCCAAAACCCTTAATCACCCTTCATCTTCTTAAGTCACATCTGGTGACTTAAGCCCACTTCTTTTTACCAAGTAATCTCCCCACTGCCTCTCTCCTTCAAGCTACCAGATAACTCACCTCTTACTGGATTCCTCCAGAAGCCCACTTAGCCCAGCCCACCCCACCTGGGCAGCTTCCTTGACAGTTGCTGAACACAGCATTTTCTCTCTGCAGGTAATTCCTGGGTTACAAAGGCCCTTCTTTTGGGTTGGCCAATCACAGCAGTTCCCACTGGGTTCTCTTGCCACAGTCCTCTCCTCCTGAACACATGCAGTGTGTACTCCAGACAGATCGACCTGGGCTGCTGCTTGTTTTTTTTTTTTTTTTTTTTTTTTTTTGACACAGGGTTTTTCACTCTGTAGTTCAGGCTGGCCTTGAACTTGTGGCAATCTTCTTGATTCAGCCTCCAGCGTGCTGGGATCACAGGCCTGTACCACCACACCTGGGTAACTGAGCCTCTGCCACCCCTCATAACCTCTAGGCCTTTGGACATGCTCTTTTCTCCTTCAGGAACACCCTCATATTTTTGCCTAGCACCCTAGGCCAACTTCTCTGAAAGCTTTTTTTCTCTGGGAAGCCACTCTTCTTGGCCCTCTGAGGCCTTATGGTTGCTGTCCCCATCTCTAGCTCCAACAGGAGATTGTCAACTTGAGTGTGTTGTTGTCTCCCCCTCAGCAGACAAGAAGGGTAGGATATTTTATCTTAGGGAAGTGTGGAGGGGGCTGGGTGGGCAGATGGGCCTTTATTTGTTTGTTTTTTGGTACCAGGGAATTGAACTCATGACCTCACTTGCCAGGTGCTTACACCACTGAGCTAAATCCCCAGTCCCCTAAATGGGCCTTTACATCCAGCACAGAGGCTACAGTTTTCTAGGACTGTGACCTGAGTCCTCCAACTTCACTAAGACAGTGGTATCCAGGAGGTAGGGTACATTTTTCCCTTAGACCAAGGGTTCCTCTAACTCTTCCAGAGCCTGGGCCTTGTTGGTTGGGTCAGTAAAAGTAGGCATGTGGAGCCATCCTTGGGCGTCTCCCTGAGCTTCAACGGAGAGAGATACAGAGAAGCCACACTCAGAGTGTAATATAAAATGATGAGTCATGGGAAAAACTGCTCCTAAAGACCAAGAGGCCAAAGGGACACTGACTGGGAAAGAGCAGTCAAGTGCTCCCAATGACAGGCAGTGGGAAACAGCTCAGCTCTTTCAGGCCCAGCAGAAAAAGGAGCTGGGTTAGAAGTTCTCCTTTCTCAGGTTACCGAAGCTGAAAGGAAACACACACCCAGCATTTGGGATTCAGCATGGAAAGGAGAATGTGGAGAAACACTGGGTGGCTAGCCTGGTCATACCTTGAGTTCTGTATAAGCAGTTACAGGTATGTTTGAATAAATGGGGACCTAGAGGTAGATGAAATCCAGGACCTGGGGCAAATGGGAGGCACACAGCAGGGCACACTCCAGTCATGGGGTCAAGTGCATTAGCACATGGGTTCTTTGATTTAGGAATGAGTGTCTCAGACAGGTGTCCATGAACTAGGGTAGAACTATGGGGCTTAATGGCCAGGAGACAAAACACATGAAGGAATTAGATAGGGACAGAGCCCTGGAACCTGGGATGGAATAGGGCAGTCCTGAAGAAGACCCAAGCCTGAGTCATAATGGAGGCTTTTCAGGAAGAAAAAACTGTTTTCGAACATAAAAAAGGATCTAGAGAAAGGGAATTCTGGGGCTTGAGATAGAATAAGGGGTCTCAAGAGTCAAGGAGCTCCAAGACTTAGGCAAAATGAAGGCCAGGAGGCAGAATCCTTCAACCTGGGGCAGCAGGCATGTAGAAGGGGCAAAGAAGTCCTAGGGAGCAGAATGTGGAGTGCAGAGCTGGAAAGACCCAGGCTGGGGTGGTGTGGAGGGGCTAGGCGCAGGCAAGGGAGATCTAGAGTCTATGGAAGACCTGGATGCAGGGTGACCCAGAATTCAGGCAGAAGGGAGACATTAAAGGTAGGGAACACATGTAGGCAGTTAACTCTTCTGTGGAATCTAGCCCCAGCTGTGTCTCTTCCACTTCGCCCTCCCTCCCTCACCCCCTTTCACAAGACACAAGGTTTTTTTTTTTTTTTTTGCTTTTTTTCATTTCTTTTTAATACAAACTTGGATCTTTGGGTGTGTCCTGCCAACAGAAAACAACAACAATAACAGAAGAGAAACCCAAAAGAGTGAAAAATAAGAAAGAAAGAAAGAAAAAAAAAAAGAGCTCCCGCAAGAGATTCTTCACCCTCCCCCCCACCATGCGAATTTGCACACCACGGGACCACAGCAGGTTTACAGAATGCAATATACAATCCACGATTTATAATAAAACAGTATATACAATAAATAGGATATTGTTCATTTTTGTCAAACAACCTGTAGATAAATTTCTCAGTGCATACTTGCAGGGACTCTGGACACCTGGAGGCCCCGCTTGCAACCTCTTGCACACGCTCGCTCTCTCGCTCTTTTTTTTTTTGTCTTTTTCTAAAACTGTGTTTTGTTTTTAAGTTTTGTACATTTTTAAAAAGTATTTACAATTGCTGGTTTTGTGCAGAAAGGGCTCACCTTCGGCTTCTGCGTGGAGGAGATGGGTGGGTGGGTGGGTGGGGAGTGGGAGATGGGGCTGCAGGGGGTGTGGGAGGCAGAGGGGCAGGCGCTCCTGCCAGAGGACATGTGGATGCTGGGAGGGGTCTCGGCGTTGGTTTTCTGAAAGCTGCAAAGAAACAAAAGAGAAGTGGCAGAGTCAGTGGCAGGTACAGACACTGAACTGTATACCAAGGAGGCTAAGTGTATTATTTCTTCTCCCATAAACTCTAAACTGACCATGTGACTTTGGGACTCCTTCCAGCCCTCTGAGTTCAGTCTCCCCATCTGTAAAACAGGAGTGCCTAAGCCTCACATCAAGAGGGAAAAGACATGCTGGGTACGGAATCAGGGTCCCAAGCAGCAGCATTTGTTAGTTTGGGCTCTGGAGTTTGGCACAACTAAGTTTAGACACTCGTACTGACACTTAATAGCTCCGTGGCCTGGGATAAGACACACTTCTGTAAGCCTCAGTTTACCTATCAGTAAAAAGGGGATACTAACACTACCCTCTAGATTTGTTGGCAGGGTAGTTTTAGGCAGAGGAAGCCTGGTACATAAGTGCATAATAAATTAAACTAATTACTGCTTATTATTTTTCTGGGGCCAGCTGGGTTCTCTACACCTGTTTCCTAAGGTCCCCTAACCCTGGCTGTGCTGAGGAAGGACATAGAGGGCAGGGTCTCAGCACAGCATAGGTTTCAATTTCTTCTAAATCCAATCCTTTTGTGTGTTGGTCGTACAGTGATGAGCATAGCTGTCTTCTAAATCTAACCCTCTTCCTAATCCCAGCAAGGCCATTTTATTTCTTAAAGAGGTGAGGTGATGGGGAAGTCTCACTGAAGGAAGAAATAAAGAAACTGCCCACTACACAATACAACCTGTGTTTGGCAGAATGCTGCTTTCCTGAAGCTCAGAAATCTCCTAAGTCCTTAGACTCACCAAATGCTTCAGGTTGGGCATATTCCCCTTTCCTACACAATTTGAAGTCCTGTAAGCTCCAAGTTCCCTATTTGGACCCTCTGGATTCCCAGCTCTGCTTGGGTGAATAACGAGGTGCCCCGACAGGTCTCTGTTACTTCAATGCCTTCAGTCATTAGCCTGCCCACTTCTCAGAGCCCTGAGCCTCCTATCTCCCACCCCCAGTGTGTGACTATTCCCTCCAGAATTGAGGGCAGGGGTGGGGGTGCTAAAACTGCTTCCTAAGCCTCCTCCGTGAGCCACCCAGCCTCCCCCACACCAGCAGGAGCCAGGCTGCAACAGAAAGCCTCTCCTCCCTTGTACTTTCTTGGCTTCTCTTTCCAACAGGGCCACATTGACATTCTGCTCAGCCTCAGCTGCTGTCTGCTGGGCAGTCAGCCCCAGGGACAACTTTTGTCCTGAGGCTGGACTTGCCAGGATGCCCCCAAGGGCCAGGGGACCAGGTGGGCTCCTGCAGAGCAGGGGCAACAGCCATTCTGGTGATGAGACCAGGCTGTGAGTAGAGTCCTGAGGGAGGACAAGGGCTGTGTGTGGCAAGTCTGCAGGAAGGGAGGGGAAAGCCATGTGATAGGTGGCAGCTGTATTGCAATCAGGGTGGTAGGCAGAAAATCAGCTCTTGGGGATAGGAAGTGCTATGGGGATGCATGTCAGCTCTTCACATTTAAGGTGACAAGAGGGACCAGCTGTAGAGATTAGGGGGCAGGACTGCAGTATCTGGGGTGCCAGCTTTAGCTGAAGGCTGGGGGCCTCTATCCAAAGGCTGGCTTTATTGCAGCTGAAGGACAGCTGCCAAGCTGAAGAACCTCTGTTGGGTGACAAGGGAGGGGAGACTTCAGGTGGCCTGTTCTAAACCACTTAGTACACCAACAGTGCTGAACCCTGATATTGCTGGCTCCCTGCAAGGGCGCGGGGGGGGGGGGGGCAAGCTGGGAGCCTCTGCACAAATCCCTACCGCCCCAGCCCCAGCCCCCACTAGCCCTTAGCCACTGCCAGTGACCCTCTCCAAGCCAGGTCTCCATGGTGATCTCAGCCCAGCAGGCAGCTTCTGCCAGAACCTTCCCGCGGTGCCCGAGGCCAGGCAGCAGGAAGCTTTCTCACCCTCTGCTAAGCCGCCCAACGCGTCTCACCTTCCTCCTCCCACCACCCTCCCAGCTTGCAGGACTTGGCCAGCAGAGATTCTGGCAGGATCTGGGGGGATGGGGAGGGAATCAAAGCCTGGGGTTCTTGGTGGAAACAGGGAGAAAGCTGTGGCTGTGTAGGACCCAGAGCTCACTAGGCTCAACTCTCCACAAAACAGAACATGCCACGGTGCCAAGCAGCACAGGGCCAGGTACTGGGGACAAGGCAAAGAACAATACAGCTCTGCTCTTGTGTTTGACAGGCTCATGGAACAGAGGCAGAACAAATGGGCCTTAAACCAAGCAATTTCCATACAGATGGAGGAGGTGCAAAGGGAAACCCTGGGGGGAGGGAGCTCAGGGAGAAATGGGGGGACACACCTAGAGCCTAGTCTTGGCAGGAGGAACTGTGGCTCTCCACTCTGCTAATTACAGTGCTCAGCACATGCTGGGGTCACAAATGTGTGTGGATCGAGTGACAGTTACGACTGATCTAAGGCTGGTCATTGTGTCAAGGTCCAGCTCAGTTCTTGCACACCTCCAGAGTGCCTCCTTAGGCCACCCTGTTACCATAGCTACCATTGCACTTGTCATTTCCTACCCTGCTCCTCCAGGACAGAGACTTGTGTGGTACCTCTTTACCCTCAGTGCCAGCATGCACCTGGCCCCAGGACACCAACCACTGTTCCTAAGACTTAACCTTTTAGTGCCTCCCTAAGAAACCTCAGAGACATATTTTGCTGAGTTCTTATGCTCCAGCAGTTTTAGCACCTGAGGTGCCAGGGCGTTAAGTGGTCTCTGCCTGGCAGTGGGGGAGGGCAGAGGCAACATTGAGGGGTTGCTGAATAGAAATGCAAAGTACTGCAGATGATATATAAATCAGGTTATTCAGAGAGAGCAGCCTCCCCCCAATGGGACATACATTTGTGCATTGACTGAAGCAATAGGGAAACATGAATTCACACTCCCATCAACTACCAGGTGTGAGTTAAGGGTTAGCCTCCAATCTCTAGTCTCTGCCCTCCAGAAGGTGGTGGGAAGGTGTCTCAATGTCAAGTAAGACAGCAGGGCAGAAGGCAAAGACCATGCATGAGAATTTGAAACCGATTTGTTATGTGACTAGGATAAGGCCCTTTTCTCCCTGGCCCTGTTTCTATTCTGTAAAATAAGGGGTCAAACAGGTGACGGGAGGTTTTCAGGCACCACAGCTGGGATGGTGCCCTGAAGAAAAGAGGTCAGAGGCAAAATTTTCCTAAAGACTGAGCCAGCTCTCCAGCATTTTCAAGCTGTCAGGCTTGTGAGGCACCTAACGTGGCGAAGATACTGCCTCAGGTGCTCAGAACACACCCAAGGGGCAGGACTATCATCAGGTAGGGCAAGTCTGGACTCCACTGAAGCATCACAAGGCTCCTAGCTGGGGACAGGCAAACCTGGGCAGAGGGGTTGGATAGCTTTCCCCGTGCTCCAGGGTTTTTCAAAATCTGTGTCTACTACCCACCAGAGATGCTCACCAACTCTGACTGCCTATCATACTCCTTAGGGACCTACCTCTGCGTTCCCCACTGCTCGGCATGGAAAAGCACTCGATAGAGGGATTAAGTGGGGGTCATATCCATGGTCACTTACCAAACCTGTGTGCGCCTCTCATCTCCCAGAACTTCACGTTCCTGACCTGTCCTAGGAGGTTATACCTTGCCACTGGAGATGTTCTGTGTAACACAGAGGTCATTGATAGTATGTGCTAGACATGCAACCAAAGCATAGGCTGAGGAAAGATGAAAATGGTGGAACTGGGTCATCCCCAAGGGGGTCCCTAGCTCTACTATTCAGTGCTTCACTATCAGGTGACTGAGGCCTCAGGCAAGACCCCTTCCCTCTGCAAACTGGGAAGGGCTAGGCTTAGAGACTTAGAAAAGCCCAGTCTGCCCTTACAGCTTGAATTTGTATACCCCTTCTCTGCCCCATTTTAGGAGTGTTCCCTGGCAGTGGGGCTGAAACTGTCCTTTATCCATACCCCAGTGGCCAGTTTTTCCTCTCAGTTTCCTATTCTTCATGTTTTTCTTTGGTTCAAGTTAAAACACACACACACACACCCCTGAAGTGTCCCAGGTACTATGAGACACTGGGGTGAGGGGAGGATGGTGTGCAGAGATGAGTAACCCAACTAAAGGAGATGATGGCTTGGTGAGGACATTTCCAGGAAGGGCTGTCATGGATGCATAAAGGCTAGACTAATTGTGCCTAGGAAGGATTCTGGAATGCTTCCTGGAAGATGTGATATCTGAGTGAAAACAGAAACTGACAGGTGGGAGAGCACAATGCGTAACAGAGGGTAACCCAGGCCGGGGAACAGGGAAAGATCCCTCCTGATTCCACAGTCTCAGGCAGGTAAGTTAGAGTATATGTGAGGAAGATAGGGCAAAAAAGGCAAGATGCCAGGACAGAAGCCTTGAATACCATGCGGGGAAGTTGGGGCCTGTATTTTGTAGGTGAGGAGGCAGGAGAGGGAAGAATGCAATCAAAAGGTGTGAAGCAATGGAGTTGCAGGAGCAGATGTGCTTTAATCAATTCAACCAATAAATATTTTAGGGGCTCCAGACGCTGTGCATCTAAAAGTGCTGAACAACAAGCACTTTGGCGGCCGTAACGGAGAGAATGAACTCGGGTGGGGTTGTTGAGAGACCCAGGTGGTTGAGGTAGGCAGGACTCAGCCTCTGAAGTCTCCAATTTGTCTAGACCCATTTCCTGCACCCAGAAGGCTCTTGCTGTATGTCTTGCTCACATGGTTCGGCAAGTTGGTCCCTGATGATTCTCCTGGGACAGCTCCAGTCCCTTCCCTGGAGGGTGAGGCCTATGTGGAGGTTTTTATATTTTGGTGTGAGGAACTGAACTCAGTACCTTGTGAGTGCTAGCTAAGTGATCTATCACTGAGCTGTATACCCAGTGTTTTAAAAATTTTACTTTGAGATAGGGTCTCAGGCTGGCCTTGAACTTGCAATCCTTCTGCCTCAGAGTCCTGAGTAACTGGGATTATAGCTGTGCACTTGAAATGGGGAGGCTATTAACAAACCAGTGTTTACAGGCTGCAAGCCCCACAAGGATAGGGCACTGTCTGCCTTGTTCAGTGGTATTCTTAGCACTGGATGCAATGCCTGGCTCTGAGCAGGTTGCTAGTTCATGTGTGCTCACACAGAATTAACCTACTTTCTCCACCCTTCGACAAACACAGAACTCTATGGCTGCAAGAGCTGTGATGACAAAGAAGGCAAATCTGCCAGAAGAAAAAATCATGACGTATTACAAAGGAAGTATTTTTCAGATTATTTGTGTTGGGAGAGAAGATGGGTGTGGATAACTAAGGACAGTTTTCTTAGTAGACCCTGGTCATCTTAAGTCTGGGTCTTGTTGTCCATTCAGGCTTCAGGTCCCTTGGGATGGACTTACCTTGTCCCCATGTCCTCCCACCCCACCCCACCCCACCCCACCTCATCCCCCAGGAGGACCTGGTCCAGGTGCTGGTGCAAAGAACTCCATGGCATTTTGAAGCCTCCCTCCAAAGTTCCTAAACCCACACAGGGCTCTGTGGGCCTAAACAAGAGTCCAGAAGCTAGGGTTGAAGTGTGTGACTCAGAGATTGGGTCAGAGGCCCTAGAACTCAATCTGTGGAAAGGTATCTATCCACCCTCCTGCCACCCACTGATTACGTGCTTGCTGTGGGCCAGGACTAGGCTATGTGCTTCTCATGTAATCTCATTTAATTCTCACAAGAGACGCAGAGAAGTGACGTGACTCAGCAGGTGAATGACTCACCAGGTCACCTAGCTGGGAAGGGATGGAACCAGGTTGTGCGCAGAGGCTTGTCTGAAACCGCAGGTGGGATCCTAGCCATCACCCTCCAGCTGCAGAGCTCTGCTCTGGGATGTGGGGAGCTGAGAGAGGAGGAGCACGAGAGGGCGTGTTCACAGAGAGATGGCATTTCCAGGGAATGGAGCCTCAGCACAGAAGGGCCAGCCTAAACGTGGCTGCAGGAGTGGCAAGACAGGATCAGAGGGAGGATGGGTTCAGAGAAGGAGGAAGAGCTGGAGCCGATAACAGGCACAGCAGGACTAGCTGAGCCCTGACTGGAGGCCTCTTGCTCAGAGCCAGGGGCAAGATCAAGTGACCTTTCAAGGTTTCAAGACACAGAGAGACAAAGCCCAGAGCAGCCGGGCCTGGACATGCCTGCTGACCCCAGCTGGATGGTGGCCTTGGAAACTGCCTCCTGCTCCAGTCAGGCCCCAGCTGGTATAACCTTGGAGGACCTGTGACATTTCTCTTGGCTTCAGTTCCAGGCCTGAGAGGGAGGAGGGAGGAGGGAAGAGAGAGGGGAGAGGGACTAGAGATTCCTGAACACCTTGGAGGCCCATACTCTCCCACTCTCATCTCCTGGTCTGCTAGGGCCAATCTTCAGCCCACAGGGTCCCAATGTGGAGCCAGTCTGTCTGGACCAGAGAAGATATCTGCATGGGCCCAACCCCCTCCCCACCTCTGTCCTGTCAGCCATGGCTCTCAGCCCAGTCGTGCCCCACATTCCCCACTCCCTCCTCAGACCTTTCATCTTCTACTCACTCTGAGATGTAACTTGCCTTTGTGTACAGTTCCCACTGCCTGGAATACCCATTCCTGTTTCCAAATTTTGCCTATTCATGTTCAAATTCAAATGCAGTTTCTTTCACAGAACCTCAAAATTCACTTAAAATGTCACACCCAAAAAGAACTCTAGAGCTCTTCCCCATCTAACTATCTTGCCCCTTCATCCTTTTGGGCAGCAGCTTCCAGGTCTGGGCAGCTTGCAACTGAGGAACCAGGGTGTGGGATAGTAAGGCGCAGCTGTGTGGCAAGATTCCCAGGCTGTGGAGGGGCAGGGGTGTGTTCCGAATCCAGCTCCACCATGTACTATCGGTTTCTGGGCCAGGTTCCTAGCTGTACCTGTTCCCTCAGCTCTGATGGGGGCAGGAAGAACAGCCACTCTCAGGCTGCTCTAAAAGGCTCATGGGGGCAGAATTACACAAAGGGCCCAGCACAAATGTGTGTCCCTTTTCTCACCAAGTAGGCGGAGGGATGATTTCTGACCATAACTCCCAGCTGCCTGGCATACAGTCTTCATCTGTTCCTGCCCCTGGACACCTGCCACTTCCTACCAGGTGTTTCTAGGTTCTTGTTGTACTTGCTTTAGCTTCCTGGGGTGGATGCTGAACTCGAGGACAGGGGCCATGTCTGCTTTGTCTCCCCGGTGCTTGGCAATGAAGGAGCATGGAGGAGCTCAAGATGTGTGGCTGAGCTGAATTACTGCTTCTCCAGTGCTTCTTCCAGCATCAGTGCTGCTCACTGCCTGTTGGTGAGTGAGCGTGTCATTGTCTTCTCTGCTGAAGCCTTCAGCTGACAATGTGACTCCCTCTATTAATCTTCCTTTCTTGCCACTCTCCTCCCTATAACCTCAACCCTTTCTAACTCCTACCACGCTTTTAACTGGCACTAGAGGGTTCCCCTAGATGGAGAAGCTTGTATGCCATTTTAGAGAAAGAAGGGAGACCTTGTCTGAGGCTACCACCACTGGTTGTCTGGACTAGCCCCCTGTTTCAAAGTCTGTGACCTGAGCACTCCAGCTGAGAAGATCCTCTTCAATAACTTCCCCCATCTGTCTTGGAATAATCCAAGCTCTTCCAGTGCCCCAGCTGATCTGGCCCTACCTGCCTTACTTCCTTATTTAGCTTTACAGCTTTTCTATTAGTTCCTCAGAGCTAAACCCCTTCTTGCCTCAAGGCTATATACACTGTGTTCCTTCTGTTCAAAATGCTTTTCTACATCTAGCTGTCTTGCCCCTTCATCCTTTGGGCAGGAGCTTCAAGGTCTAGGCAGTCTCTTGCAGGCTCTCACAGTCTCCTAGTTTTGTTTCTTCTGAATCACTGTTCTCACAGTTGAAACGATCAAATTCTCAATGTCATTCTGTTTACTGTCTTCCTCTCTAAAGTAGAAGACCCCTGAGGACCGAATGGTGCTGCAATACCTGGCACAGGGGGATTGCTGCACAGATGCCTCTAGAACAACTGCAGGCATTGGTTGGAGGACAGTGTTGTTAACTCCCAGTCCTGGGTGGGGAGCAGGGCTAGAATGTAGGGCTGGATGACATCCCAGTTCCTTCTGTGTTCAGCCTCATTGGGTGGTTCCATTATGTATTTCACTGAGCTGTGACCTACCCAAACACCCAGCCCCCACACCCGTTCATTTCCCCAACTAGAGCCTGGAAGGAACAGTTTTTGGATTATTTCACATTTCTGGATTATCCACAAGACATCTCTCTTCCAGTGAGAAGAGGATCAAGAGTTTGACATTTAAACTCTAAGCAGCTTCTCCCTGGCCTGCTTCAGATCTGTGGTTCTGCTAGTTACGATGAGAAGCATGGGGAATGGAAGGCCATTTTAATCTTGGCCTAGCTTCATTAGGAAAGAAAATATGCTACCAAAAAAAAAAAAAAAGTTTGGTCCATTGTTTCTGCCATGCAGAGTTAAAGAGCCTAAGAGATTATTTAAGTTCCCTGAACAGATGGGGAAACAGAGGCCAGAGAAGAGTAAAAACTTGGTCAAGGGCACGTTGCAAGTTGGTAGCCAACTGGAAACTAGTCTTCCCTCAGGGTTCCTGGTTTCCACAGGCTACCCTATGCTACCTTCAGGCATCAGGGCAGATGGGGCCTGGCAGAGAGCAGCTAATAAGATTCCACTGACATCATTTTAGAACCTGGAGTCACCCTGGCCATGAATGGCCTTCCAGGGAGCTTTGGGGTAGCAGAGGTAAAGAGTGAGGGTCTCAGATATCCCAAAACCCACCAGAGCAGATTTTGTGGCAAATCTGTGGCTGTATTCAGGAAGTCTGTTCCTCATAAAAATAGCTCCTTTAACCTTATTCCCTTTGATCATTTTGGGGCATTTTGTCTTTTTTTTTCCCCTTGGCCTAAGGATTATATTCACAGTCTTTGTGCTGGACTATAACTTCAGCTTTCAGCCCTTTTTATTTTTTATTCTTTTTATTTTGAGATAGGGTCTTGCTAAGTCACTAAGTTCCTTAGGCTGTGCCTGAACTTGCAATCATCCTGTCTCAGTCTCCCACATTCTGACTTCAGGTATGTGACATCATGCCTACTCTCCTTTCTATTCTCTCTTCCTTCTTCCCACCCCCACCCCTTTCTTTCTGGTACTGGGGATTGAACCCAGGGGCACTCTACCACAGAGCATTTTTTAATTTTGAGACATGGTCTTAATAAATTGTTCAGTCTAGGCTCGAATCTGCAATGTTCCTGCCTCAGCTTCCTTAGTAGCTGGGATTATAGGTATGTACCACTATGCCTGGCATTTCATTTTCAGTTTTAAAAATACCAAATCTTAAAAATACTAAATCTGACTCCAACTGATGAGGTCACAGTGCCTGATAAAAACAGTATCTAAATATCTTGCAATATTTAACTTAACTCTTAGAAAAGATCCTGGCTTGAGGAAAGGGGGTTACTTTCCTAGGGCCAAACATTCTACCTGGGGACAGGCCCACTGGTTGCAAGTTCCCAGGGACAGTGGGATCACAGTGCCCCCTTTCTATGTCTGGATCCTTACCTCCTATGCCCCTCAATGTCAGGCCAAAGATGCTGGAAACTGATTTGGGAGTACTCCGGGAGCCCAAGAGAGGACAATTTAGACCATTTTGTAAAGCACTAGCTAAGTGTGTGACCAGTATTCTAGTCTTAGCCAGGCTATGTCATGGAGCCACCAAAGCTCCCAGGAAAACGAGGATGCTCAGCAGGGCTGGAACACTTGGCTGGCCCTGTGTAGATGATTGTTTGACCTTCACCTTCCTTCACCTGTCTCATGAGGAGTGATGCAAACACCCTCTCTCCTAAGAGCTCACATGGTACTTTCTGCCCAAGGCTTAGTACGAACAAGGGAAACGAATGCTTGATGAGCCAAATTAGATGGCTCTATTCAGGTTGGTTCTTCTGCTGCTCCAACTCTCAGGATCCCCTGAATATCCTGCTGGGTTCCCCACCAAAGCAATCTGACTCCTCCCGTAAGACTATCTATAATTTCTGAACTAAATCTCTCTTCCCTGCTCTTAGGTCCCGTCTTGTCTTTAAATCCTACACGTCCCCCTTTCATCTCTATACCTTTTCCCTTGGCCCAAGCTTTAATGTCCTCATCTTCCCCACCACCCAGACTTCTACCCATTGTACCCACATCCCCAGACTCACCCAGGAACAAAACCTTGCGGTCCAGTCGGCACTTCAGTTGGCACTACAGGGAGGTGACGGTGAATGTGTCCTCAGGGTGAGGTTCCGCCATGGGCCCCAGGAAGCCACTCTTGGGGCCCCCACCCAGGCCAGGATGCGCTTGCGGCATAAAGCCTGGATACCTGTAGGCAGTGTCCTGCAGGGGTAGCAGCGAGTCCCTTGGCACAGGGGACAGGGTCAAGTCACTAAGGAGTGGGCAGCCATAGCCAGCAGCGGCTGCAGCAGGGCCACGGGGTGGACCAGGCGGCCGTGCCATCTCTAGCGGCTCCTTGTCAGCCTTGGGCGTGGCTGGTGGGCTGGCCAGGTGTGGGGCGCTGAGGCACGTGGCCTCCGTCCTGCCCAGGAAGTCAGCCAGCAGCCCTGTGCCCACTTTGCCTTCATAGGGTGGGCTACGGGCAGCAGAGCCTGGTGGATACCAATAGGCCGTGCCCTTGCAACTGGGGGAATCGTAATGGGGCTGGCCCAGGGGCAGGTCCCGGCAGCTCAGGTGGGCCTGGGCTGCAGCCACATGGCCCAGGCTGGCTCCCTGAAGCCCGTGCTTGAGGGGCTCACAAGCAGCTAGCTTTGTGGGTGGTGGCCGCAGCTCTTCCTTGAAGCCTAGTGTGGGTGAGCACGTGGGTGAGTATGCCTTCTGCAGGCCAGCATCAAACACGGTGGGCGGGTGGGCTAGCGGTGGGAAATGCTTGCCATCAAGGTCGGGAGCACCCAGGCTGGGTGAGTCGCAGTGAAAGCCTTGGCCGAAGGTGCCATCAGAGGGTGTGGATGGGTTCATGGAGTAGGGTCCCATGAAGTCACAGGGGTCTCGCTCTCCCACACTGAAGGCCCTTGACTGAGAGGGCAATGGTGACATGCTGCTATCCCCACTGTAGTAGTCCAGGCCAAGGTCTGGGCTGTCCTGGAATAGTGGGTTGACTGGCTGTGGCTTAGGGATAAACTTGGCTTTGGCTGCCGCACCACCTCGCTCCTTCTTAGCTGAGCAGGCCCCGCCGCCCCGACCACCCCGTGGCTGCCGAGGCCCAGTGCTCCGTTTGGATGGGTAGCCTGAGGCAGCAGCTGAGGCAGATGTTGAGAAGCCCAGATGTGAGGCCTCAAACAGGTCCACCTTCTTCCGCCGTCCACGGCCAGGCTTGGAACTGCTCTGGAAGAGGACACTCTGGTTCCAGTTGTAGCCGGGGGCAGATGATGCCTCGTTCCAGTCCATCATCAGTTTCTCTAGGCTGGACAGGCTTGACTGGCCCTCACTGCTTGAGGCCTCACTGTTGGCACGACGAAAACCGCCACCGCCGACTGGCTGACTGAATTGGGTGCTGTCAGAGGACGACTCGGAGAAGGTCTCAGATACAGCTGTCTGCTGCTTCACCTTCTGTGGCGTGTAGTTAGAGATGTCCAGGATCACATTGGGCTCACTGACATGGCAGTCAAAACTGGGGTTATAGAGCTGACTAAAGGCCTCTGAGGCCCAGTCCAGGCCTCCATAGCCCTGCCGGAAAGGCCACTGAGAAGCCCCCGCAAACTGCCGACAGTTCTCAGGTGAGGGCTGAAAGGAGGAGGAGGAGGAGGAAGCGGCAGAGGCTGCAGAGGTGGCAGAAGCTGTGGTGCCCTTGGGCACCATGTAGCCGCCAGGTGAGACAGTGCTGGCCCGGCTATCACAGCGCAGGGGTGTGGGAGCTGAACCAGAGAAAGGGGCTCCCTCAGAGCTGTTGAAGAAGGAGGCCTTACTTGGTGGCAAGCAGGGACCCCCAGTAGGTGGTGGGGCATAGCCAGCACTGTGGGCACTGCTGGGTGAGGCAGGAAGGCTATTGCCACTGCCATAGGCGAAGCTACAGTCCTTGCTATTAGCACAGTCCTGGCCTGTAAAGGGCTTTGCTGGGGCAAATACACTTTGTCCAGCCCCATACCCACCATACTGGGGTGGGTAGGTGTTGGTGGGTGGGTGGGTAGTTGGAGAGCGGGCCACGGCTGAAGGTGGGGGAGCCAGCTTTGGGAAGGTCTCGGCTGCCCGGCAGTCTGAAGTGGCTGGGGTTATCCCATAGCTTGCTGCCCGTCCTGGTGGGTAGGTCTGGCGAGTGGGCAGAACAGGCTGGAAGGAAGGGTCTGCCCCAGTCCCACTGCTGCCCACTGCCACTGGGCTGGCCTTGGCTCCCCGGCTGGGGAAGGTGGCCAGGCCTCGCTGGGCAGGTAGGGCACTAGTGGGTGGCCCTGTGTAGGTGCCTGATGCCTTCCGGGACTCTGCTCGAGAGGCTGAGAGGGCAAAGTCCAAGAGGTCAGAGGAGTCATCTGAATCAAGCAGCGATCGAAAATAGCCAGTGAAGAGGTTTTGGCGCTCCTGGCTGAGCTCAGTCTGGCCCGAGGGTGTGCCTGTGCTGTAGTAGCTGCCACGGCCTGAAGCCCCACTCTCCAGCCCAGTGGAGGCAAAGGCGCGGGCCTCGGTCCCCTGGAAACCACAGTTTCGGCCAGCTTGCCCACCTGGGTGCCCATGGTGAGGGGCCCAGCCACCACCCTTGTCCCCAGCCCACTCGGCACCAGCCTCCCCAAAGCCTGGGCCACTGGGCACCTGCTCTGGAAATAGGGTTCCATTTTTGCGGGATCGCCTCTTCCGCTTAGGCTTTCCCGTCAAAGCGTCCACCTCCCCTCGGCCCCGTTTGCGTGGGTGCCCCAACTCAGTGAGGCTGGGACCTCCAACCCCAGCAGCTGCCACTGCCACCACCTTTTTTTTCTTGCCAATGCCCTCAAAGAAGTCACTGAAGGAACATCTGGCTGCCTTGGCTGCGTGGCCCCCACCCCGGCCACCAAAACCACCAGTCTTGCCCCCACGCCGCCGGAAACCCTGCACACGATGCAGGAAGTGGGAAATGCTCTGAGTGTCAGGGGCCTGATGCACTGACTCAGGCTCGCTGGGTGTCCAGCAGCGAGGTGGTGAGCACCGCCCAGCACACTGGCTCTGGCGGTTCAGGAAGGCCAGTTTGGCGAGGACATCTGAGTACTCAGCCTTACTGTCATTGGCATCTGCTGCATAGGATGGTTGGGGAGATGCCAGCTTCTGCTTTCGCCGCCGTCGCTTCTTTACCTCTGGGATGGCCATGGTCGCTGCTGCTACTGTGGCTGCCTCGGTTGCCACCACTGTTGGCTCCTTGGGCTTGCCAGGACCCAGCAGTAGGTTCTTAGGAGGGCGGCCACGCTTACGCTTGAGAATAATTGGCATCTCACCTGGTGGGAAGACTACCACCACATTTCGCCCATTGTTCTTCATCTTCAGCAGTGGGGTGGGTTCTGCTGATACTCGTAGGCCTAGCTCCTTGCCCTCCACACTCAGGCTGCTGCTCAGAGATGACACTTTGTATGTGGTCTTATTCCGACGCCCCAGTGATACAGGGATCTTCGCCATCTTCACCACCATGCGCCTCACACCTCGGCACTTGCCTTTGCGGGCAGGGACCACTGGAGTCTGGGAAGATTCTGGTTCCAGTTCTGGGACTGGGCCTGGGCCTGGCAGGGCAGGTGGTGGCGGAGGTGGCGGTGGTGGTGGCTCAGCCAGGACAGCTGCCAGCCCTGTGGGCATAGGCAGGGGTAGCAGGCGGCCCTCAGGTCCAGCATCTGCCTTACGCCCCCTACCAGCTTTCCTCCGGCGACACAGGATCTTTGGTCTATCAGTGCGCCGCAAGGCATACTTGGGGTGGCCCTCAGGCCCAGGGGGGCCATGGGGTGAGCACAAGTCCAGGCGCAAGGGCTCGGCTAATGGACAGTGCCCCAAGGGCTGTTGGGACTCCAGACGACGACCTGGGACATCCAGCAACTTGGGTAGGGGGTCAAGTGCCTGGGGGTCAAGTAGCTGTGACTCCAAGGAGTCAGGCAAGGTATCCAAGGCCTGTAAAGCCAGGCTTGGCAGCCCCAAAGGGTCAGCAAGAGGTTGCAAGGGAGGCAACTCCAAAGCTTCCCCAAGTGGCTCTAGTGCCTGTGGGTCCAGAAAGCGGGGCTGGGGGTCCAGGAGCTGAGGCTCTGGCTCAGGCGATGGTGGCTCAAGGGCCTGGGCCTCTAGCAGCTGGGCCTCAGGGCAAGTCAGGGAGGCTAGCTCACTGAGGATGTCAGCTTCCGCAAGTTCTGAGTAATCAGGGCCATCTGGCTCAGGCTCCGGGGGCAAGCCCGTGGCTGCAGCTGTGGCTCCAGGACTATGGCCTTGGCCAGGCTGGGGACTGTCCCTAGGCTCAGGCTCAGGCTCATAGAGGGGGTGGCTGGGTCGCTCTGACTTGGCATGAGGGGTGGCGCGCTCCTCAGGGCTTCGGATGCTGTTGGCCAGGCTGGGTGAAGAGAAGAAGCTGTACTGCAGGTCGCCAGGTGGTGGGGCAGGGGGGCGGCTCAACCGCAGCCCACCACAGTCCAGATGTACCCCACTGTGCTGCAGGTCCTGGGAGAGGCGTGTCAGGTCCTTCATGATGTCAATGAGCTGCACCACTGGACGCAGGTTCACCCGCCCGTTGTCCCAGCGGCGGCGGGAGCTGCTGCGGTCTCCGGCTGGTATAGGGCAGCGGGCCTGGGAGACGGGCCGGGCAGCCCTTGGAGGCAGCGGATCGTCCCCCTTGGGAAGGACTGGAGGGCGTCGGGTGCTGGGGTCCCGGCGTGGAGGTGGGCGTGGGTTCTCGGAGAAGGTGTGGGTGGAGAAGGCCTTGTCAGGTGGGCTGGCAGGGGGCCGGGTGGGAAGCAAGGGCCGGGGGGCAGGGGGGCCACCGGGGTAGTACTTGGGCTCCCGGAGGTAGTCAGGAGAGCTGCACACGGCACTGGAAGTCACCACCAGGCCCTGGGGCTTCACACGCATCCTGACCTTGTCCTCCGCGGGCCGCCGGGCAGGGCCGGGGCTGACATGAGGGTGCGAGAAGCCGGGACCAGGACCTGCTTGGTAGGACAGGGAGAAGGTCCCATATTGAGCACACAAGTCCTCCTCAGCTTCCCCCATCACAGTGAGCCCCTAGACTCCTCCCCTAGCTTTCATCACCCTTACCAAGCTCCAGCCTCTGTCCCAGGCCTAATTCCCTTGGGATTTTCCCCCAAACACCCTGTGCACACTGAACCACTCCCAGGTCGCAGTTCCATGTATGGACAGACAACTGATGCCCTTCCACACCCTGGCTATGGGCTCAGGAACAACAGGACCCCTGTCTTGGAGAACGAAGACCATCAGCAGGCTGAGGTTTTCACTCCAGGTCAAACTTAGAGGGCCAGAAAGTCTTATCACAGATACAGCCTCACTTCTTCTTCCCCATTCCCGGGACTCCAGGAGAAGCCTGGCCACTCACCCTCGGCTCTGCCGCCTGGGCTGTCACACTGGAGATGTCTGTGGGCAACAAGACAGGCAACAGGAGATCTGAATTCTCCATATGATTTGGTGGCCACATTTAACCCTGCCCACCTGCCCACTGGCCCAGCCTCCTCCAGGTGCCACCCCAGATCCCTTAGGGCTCCCTCCAGTGTGCACACCCGGCTGACCTGGGAGAGAGAGGGCCCCCGTGTCTGGGGGCTCTGCCAATCGCTGGCTGTCAGCTGGGGGGCTGCAGAGCAACTTCGGCCTGAGCCCAGGCCTCGGGGTGTGGACAGCGCCTGGAAAGGACCATCGCAGCTCAGGTTTAGTGAGTACCTACTGCACACAGGGCAATGGGCTGGAAGCTGTCCAGGCACTGCTTCATTTAATTCTTCATACCAATCCTGTGAGGGAGGGGCTATTAATAACCCCATTTTGCAGATGAAGAAATGGAGGCTTAGAGACAAAATAACATCATTCATTCATACATTCATTATTTATCGAAGGCCTACTTTGCACAAGGACTGGGTAGATAGACATTGATCAGATAATCATAAGTGATTAGATATGTATTACTGGGATAAGAACTGTAAAATAAAAGTGAAGTGTGTCAGAGGTCTTGTGATCAATGGGGAGTCAACAGTACAAACCTATTCGCTGGGGACACATTCTGCTACCAACACTGGGTCAAATACTTTATATAGATTATCTTGTCTAATCCTCTGCAACCTGAGATCAATATAATTACCCCCCCATTTCTACAGAACCCATCTACTGAGGATGTTAAGCACCATGTGGGCAATGATATCTATCCTACTCGCTGCAGATGTATCTATCTCTCAATACCCAGAACATGTGGCCCACTGGATCAAAAAAATGTTTGCTGGATGGATAGATGAATGAATGAAGCACAGACAGCGACCGGTCCTGCCTTTCCCATGAGACTCTTATTCTCTAGAACCAAAAGTGATCTAAGGAGGAGGGCTGGACAGAGAAGGAAGCGATAGAGACAAGAACGAGGAAAGGGACAGTCCCTGACTGGCATTGCTCCCTTCCAATTTCACATTCATCAGAAAGACTCTCTGAGCCAGGTGTGATGGTGGACAGCTGTAATTCCAGCACTCCAGGAGACTGAGGCAGGAGGACCACAGGTTTGAGCCCAGCCTGGCCAATTTAGTGACTTGGTGAGATTGTGTCTCCAAATAAAAAATTAAAAGGATGGGAGAGTGTGAAAGCTCTGGGTTAAGTCACAAGTACCAGAAAAGAAAGAAGGAAAAAAAAAAAAAGGAAAGAAAAGAAAAAAGAAAGGCAGACAGAAAAGAAAGACAAAAAGACTCTTTCTAATGCTCTATCCAGCCATGGTCTGGATTTTGCTATGTACTCTCAAAGCCTTATCTATTTCACCTTCATAGTATTTATCACAACTGTAATCAATTACTTGTGTGACTGTCTGTTTAGTGTGTCCCCGGAGAGTATGGGTTCTTTAGGGGCAGGGATCACATCTGTCTTGTTTACCACTGTATTCTCTGACCCCAGGGCCTGGGCTATGGATGCTACATAAATATTTACCAACTGACTCCCTTAGCTGGTCAGGGCAGAGCTGGGATTTAGATCCCTGTCTGCCTCCCAAGGGAAACTGGGAGCTCAGAGCTGGACTGATCCCCAGGAGGAGGATCTCAGAGAGTTGAATGGGTCCCAGTTACTGGAAGGGTTTTAAAAGAGCAGCATGGGCTCGGTGTGGTGGCACACACCTATAATTCCAGCTACTTGGAAGGTTGAGGCAGAAGGATTGTAAGTCCAAGGCCAGCTTGGGCAACTTATTGAGACCCTGTCTCAAAATAAAAAGGGCTCAGGGTACAGCTCTGTGGTAGAGTACCCCTGGAGTCAATCCTCAGTACAAGAAAAACAAAAGAAAATGAAATTTAAAAAACAAAAAAACAAAACACTGGTACTGGCTGGGGATACAGCTTAGCAGCATAAGTGTCTGCCTGGCATGTCCAAGGTCCTGAGTTCAATTCCCAGTACCAATAAAACAAAACAAAAACAAGAAACACTGATACTGATCACTGCTTAGAGTTTGTCTCTGACTTACTGTTAGATCCCAGAGCCCACCCCTTATAGACACACACAGACTCCTACCCCTGCCATAATGCCCAGTGCTGTCGCCCCAGAAGACTGCAGAACTAAGTTGGGGATAGGATGGCATGGAAAAGGACACTCCTATGCTCCCCTTTGGTGGGCAGTGATTTGCTATTTACAAGGTAACTTCACATATATGATACACTCAATCTTCACAGCAACCCAGGAGACATGCATGGCTTATTAGCCTCATATTACACAGGAAACAGACCCAGAGCCACTGTGAAACTTGCTTGAAGTCACACAGCTGCTCAGAGGCAGCCTTTCTAACTCTGCCCTTCAGGCCAAAGGCTCCTTTCACTCCCAGCTCCTGCCACTCTCCTCAGCCACTTCTGGAAATGCTCCTTGCAGAGCTGTGGTCTAATTTAAGGCTGGGAGGAACCTTAAAATTATCTAAGCCATTGGCTTCCAAACCCTGGGCCTGGGGAAAAGCATAACATTCCAGATACCCAGGCCCTAGTCCAGGGGAGTCTGACTCACACATGTGAGGGTCAGCTGGGAATCTGTATTTTTAATCAGCTACCTCAGTGGATACTCTGTTCTAGCGCCATTTCATGTCCTCCTACTTCACAGATGAGGAAACAGAGCTGTGAAGAGGAAAAGAGACTGCTCAAAGCCACACAATGGCATATGAAGGGTGCTTCTGTCACTTATCAAGGTGGATCATCCCTTTGGCTACTGCCTTTCCCTCTCTGCAGGTCCCAGGCTTCAGAGCTGCTCCACATTGCCCCACCTCCTGGCTCAGCAGGACTCTGCTCTCCCTCTCCTGCCTGGCTTTGGACCTGGCCCCTCCCAGGTCAAGTTCTCCTTGCTCTTAGAATATGGAGTGCTGTTGTTGCTGCTGCTGCTGCTGCTGCAATTCTTTATGGGTAACACCCGCACATGGGGGAAGGGGCTTAGACTCTGGAATCCCTAAGTCCAATTTCTAACAGTATGGTCGACCCAAGGTTCCTGATGCCCTCCTTGAGATGCTTCCCAGAAGTCACCCGCCCTCCCCTCCCTCATTGCAGGCGGGGATCACCAAGCCTCCCAGCTCTGTAGACCTCCCACTTGGGGCCTTAGGGTGTGATCTTGGCAGAAGACACAAACCTCCTCTCCAGTGGTTGCTTCTGTTCCACCCACCCGTGAAGACCTTTGGCCATGTCCTCCTGACTGTCCACTGCTCTTTTCTACAGCCTTCAGGATCTGAGGGAAGCAGCTGGCTCCCCTCCCTACCACACCCCAGCAGGCGGTCATTCTCCTGGCTCCCTCCCAAGGGTACCACCTAGCCCCTGGTTCACAAACAAAGTCGAAAGGGTCCTTCTGTCTGCCTGCCTGCTTCTGGGTCAGTGTGTCTGTGCTTGCCCACAAGGACACCAGCTGGCTGGGAGGGGGTTGGGGGCCCCAACCTGCTGCACACAGTGCCGGGAAGCACCAGCCCACATCCTTGAGTCCCCAGCTCCACCCTCCCCGCTGTGGCTGTGACCATCCCACCTCTTCCCCAGTCCTCTTCCCCTCCCCCACCCACAGCCTCCCCAGGGGAGCCAGGCTGCCAGCCTCAGCACTCACTTCCGGCCTCATGACCCTCTCTCCAGCCTGCAAGTACTCTCCCTCCCATTTCCCTACCAGCAGGGTTGAAGACCCAGGGATGTCCTCCCTGCACTGGAAAGCACTGGTGCCCTGAGACTTTCCCTATTCCCTTACAGGTTGAGTCCCACCCCCAACTAAGTATCACCCCTCTCAGACTCCTGGTCTTCAGCCCCCTACCTGTTGACCCAATCAGGGTGAAGATCATCCACCTGATTTCAGCCCAAAATCTTAACAAATGTCACAATGATGGAAATAATGGTACCTGTCACTTATTTAGTATTTAAATGTAGGTATAGAGAGGTTAAGTCATACACCCTTAAAGACAAACGGTCATGTCCTTCAATTTTTCTGGAGTCTTAATTTCGTTTTACTGGTGTTCTCTAAACCAAAGTGCTTCAATGACCAGAGACTTGGCTCCTTCCCAGCCTGCCTCTTCCAACTGTCCTAGTCTCTACTATCACTTCTAACTCTTGCCTTCTAGTCTAATCACCTACTAGCTTCTAGTCACCTCCAGCCACCTCAGTCATCCAGATGCACTACCTTCCCTTGCCACTAGGTGTCCCCTCAGAGCCACTGATGCCCCCAAGGGGAGCTGGCCCCGCCCCACCCTGAGGGGGCCATTAGGGCCCCCCCACAGCACACCCCACCCTACCCTATCCCCAGCCACACAGAGCTCCTTTGTGCAGTCCTCGCCCACCCTCTTCCTGTCCAGAATGGGGCACCTGGCAAGTAGGTCTGCCCCTGAACCGCCCCCTGCCAGCCCCCTGCCCTGAATGCCAGGTGTGTAGGCGCCACTGCCAGCTCTCACTGGACCTGAGGTTCACCCTGCCGGTGGCCCTCCCTTCCTCCCACCGAGGTCACCCAGGGACTGTATTTCCCGCCCCACTCCGCCCCCATCCCCTCCTGCCCTTGGCCCTTCCAAACTTCTGTCCTTGTCTTTCCTTCAGTCGGTCTCCCGGAGGACACTCTCCTCCAGTCCCACCAGGCCCTCCCCTTACCTCTCACCCCCGCCCACCTCCTTCCCCAGAGAGCAACCCTTTCGGCCCTGCCCCTCCCGCCCAGGTCTGAAGAACTCCTCCTCCTGAAAGTGGCTGCTGGAAAGGAAGTGACTTCAGCAATTTGGCCACAAGGCTGGGCACTGCTGAGCCCAGCTCAGCTAAGGCTTGCCCGGCCCACCTCCAAAGCACAAACAGAACCATGTGCACATACCACCCCCAGTGCATCCAGAACCCAGAGCACACACTAAACCAGCTCGTTTGTGTATCTTTCTAGTATACACTACTAGCACCCTGTGGCACACACAACACTTCAGTATGCCCACACCTGCCCAGTACTCAGCCTGCATCCTGCACACTCACCACTCCAATGCACTACACACAAAGTTCTGGAACATTTCCCCAGCCTTGTTCACTTACATAACTCTGTTGTATACAAGCCTGTGTACCTGAGCAGTGTTTTGCACACACCTGCTTATACAGGCCCAACTGCCAGTAAATTTACCGTTGTGTACACCCAGCTTTGTATCCTCCCACAGCCTACCTCCCCACCCTTCCAATCCCAGGAGGCCCCACCCCAGACCTCAGGCCCCAGGAATGCTCTTCTGGAAGTTGGGTGAGGTCCCCAGCAGGCAGGCTTGGCCCTAGGGAGCTTCCTGGAGCCTGAGGCTTCATGTGTCAGTTCAGGGAGTTGCCTCTCTAGGGCAGGACAGGCACATCTGACCTCTGTGCTCCACAGCCGGGAGTGGGCTAACCTAGGCCAGGAGTAGGGAGGCAGGTCTTGTCACTGCCCCCACCCTCTGAGGGCATCCCAGTAAACTTGGGACTGCCCAGGCCCATTTGGCACCTCACCTAGGCCTCCCAGCTCTCTGTTTCCACAGACCTCTTCGACAAACGTCCTGGGGGTCAGCTGCACACATCAAGCATACTTGTTTCCACTTCTGTCCTGAGTCTTGGTCATTGTTATAACCCCTTTCTTCTCCCAGTTTTCTCAGGTGTAGAGAAGAGTTAGGCTAAGAGGCAGACTGGGGGGTGGGGGACGACGGACATGTTTATCCATGAGCCTCAGTTCCTCTGATTAATGAGGATTTTGAATAAGCTGGGTTAATAATGCTCGGTTCTTGATTGATTGATTGATTTTGTCTTTTTAAGGCAAGGTCTCTCTGTGAGATTCAGGCTGGCCTTAAATTCACTTTGTTGCCCAAGCTAGCCTTGAACTCGAGGCAATCTTCCTACCTCAGCTTCTTGAGTGCTAGACTTATAGGCATGTACCACCACATCCAGCTGCTTAGGTTCTTGATTTGAAGGGCGCCTTTTTGGCTGAAGTTGGGAGTACATCCCTACTGGACTGGAGATGGCACAGCCACAGGCTTGGCCTCCTCACACAGTTTACCTGAGTAGGCTGTGCAGCAAAGCCAGGCTCAGCAGGAAAGGCCTATCTCTGTCAGTGTCTCCAGGGTGGTCTCTGCAGAGGTCTGAGCAGCGCCCCTCACCTGCGGCCCTCTGCACACACTCAGCTGGGCAGGCTCTGGGGTCCAGGCTGATGGGTAGACAATCAGGCAAGCTCCCATCTGTGGAGGTAAACACAGCACACCAGGTGTAAACATGGAGCCAGAGGGCAGGGTGCAGAGGGACTTTGAACCAGGAGACTGTCCTAGATGGAGCCAAATTCAGCTCCTGCCTCAGCCCATCAGGGAGTTGTGAGTCTGTCTCTTAAGAGCTCACACTCTTGCTAAACAGCAGTGTTTCTCTACGTTTGGGTGCTCACATAAGTATGCATGCATACGCGCGTATGTGCACACACACCCCACGGTGGAAGGAACCTGGCCTTGAGGAGTCAGATGATCCTTGGTTCAACCCAAGCCAGTCACCTGTCTGGTTCCCCATCAAAGTGGGGGAGAAGAGGGTCACATACATGGAGAGGAATGCTAGGGAAATTACACATACTAAGCTTGTTTGCAATGCAGGTGTGAGTACTGCTGTTCAGTGACAGTGGCACACGTTTCCATGAAGGCGCATCTGCAGCCTGCGCTTAACAGGCTCCATCAGCAACTGGTTACGCCTCTTGTTTTTTCTAATAATCATCGCCTTCCTCACCACCCCCAGCCCCCACTGCTTCCTGCCCATTTGTTTGCCTCCTTGAGGTCTGTACTGGAGCCCAGAAGGGATCTGGAAATCAGGACTCATAGACTGCTTAGGCTCTGGTTGCCTGGGAATTTGTGTGCTAGATTCTGCTTGTATAAATGCACCCAATATTCACCAAATGAATATACCTGTACATGGGTTTCTGGGTCTATTCAGTTTGCCTCTATTCTCCTCTGTATTGCTTGCTTGCTTGCTTTCTTTCTTTCTTTCTTTCTTTCTTTCCTTCCTTCCTTTCCTTTTTTCTTTCTTTCTTTTTTTTTTGGTACCAGGAATCAAACTCAGGAACTTGTGCTTGCCAGGCAGGCACTTTATGCCACTGAGCTACATTCCTAGCCCCTGCTCCTCTGTATTTCTATACACCTGCACGGGTACACACATGCTGAAGAGGTTACATATGTGGGACTGTGTGTTTGCTCAGTTGTGGTCAACATGTTAACCAGGGTGAGCATGTGCCTGGGGTCAGTGTCTTCAATCACACACGGTATGTGCATGATTTGGATTACTATTCTTTGTGTGTGCACCTGTGTTTGTATGCCTATAAGGACAGAGGTATAAGTGCCTGTACCTTTGTGTGACAGGTGTGCCCAGCTGTGAGTATGCCCATATGTGCACATGCTATACCTGGCCCTCTCCATCTTTCTGTGTCAGGAGCCAGAGCAGCTCCTTCCTGTCTCAGAGCTCTCTGGATGTGTCTGGCAGGGGGTGGGGGCATGCATGGCTGATCCTCTGCTGTCCCTGCAGGCTTCCAATCTTGAGGTCCGTGACTGCAGGAACAGGTATTACTGCAGGTCAGTACTGCCTCCCTCCTACTTCTGCCTTTCTCTGGGTTTTCAGGGTCATGGTGTGACAGTGTGACTGGTCACGGTGTTCCCTTGAGTCGTTTCACCATGGGTCGCTATGTGCTTGTGGATGTCTGTGCGTGTGTAGATTTGTATGGTCCTATTATTATGTGTCTGTGCACCTATGTGTGTATGTTGGCGAGTCCCTGTGCTATGTCACTGTATGACTGTGCCAGATAGCTGTGTTTCAGTGTCAACATGTGTGAGTGAGTGTGCCACTGTGTGCCTGTCAGCACAACGGTGCCTGCCTCAGTGTTTGCGTGGTACCTTTGTGTAACTCATGTGCACGCCTGCATGGGAGAGACCCTTTGTGAGATAGTGTGTGTGTCTGTGTCACTGTGTTTGTATGTGCCTGCTTCCCTCCTCCCGCTCACCCTCCCTATCTCCTGCTCTTTCTCTTTTTCTCTCTCTCTCTGTAGGAGCCAGACAACTCCCCAAGCCTGGATTAGGGACAATTTATCCACAGGCAGAGAAGGAGAATTCCAACCTGCCAGAGCCTCCCTCCTCTGATCTGTCCCCCCTTCCCTGTGGTTGGGTGGGCACAGAAATGCAGCCCAGCAGCTCCCAAGCCCTCGGGGAGCCCCTACCTCTGCAGCTCCCCAGAGGCCCAGGAAGGCGGAAAAGATGGAAATCTGGGTGGCCCCAGAGCCCTCCAGTGGAGGTGGACGGGCTGCCCCCATCCGGGCCCCCATAGCTCGGTTCATCTTGGCCCTGTTCTCCTACATATGGTGGTGGGGTGGGGGAGTCTGCATGGGGTCTGCCTGGCCCCGGGCTGCAGAGACCTAAGGAGTAGAGCTGTCCGTAGCCCCTCCACAATCTGATACTCCCCAACTGATAAATGTCAGCCTCCCCCCATGTGAATGACTAGGGAACTTGCAACTGTGCCCACTCAAGACTGGGGGAGGCGTAGGGCAGTGGTGGGGGGAATGCAGCAAGGGGGAGCAGGGCTGGGCTGGGACTAAGGCTCCCTTCACGGTGCTCCAGGCGCAAGGCAGAATCACATGTTTCCCATTAGCTGCTCTGGCCTCCTTGTTCAGGGGGTGTTGGCTGGGGGAGATTTGTTCTGGTTGCAGACACCAGCCGAGACCACACAAGAGAGAGAGAGCGCACAAGAGAGCAAGCAAGCAAGACAGAGCCAGAGAGAGACAGGAAGACAGAGAGAAGCAGGCACAGAGGGAGAGAACAGAACCAGAGACAGGAGAGACAGAGAAAGAAGCTGTGTGAGACGGGCACACACATTCATAAAAAGAGGGACAGGGAGAGGGAGGTGGAGGTGAGCTGGACTGAGACCTAGATAGAGGCTGAGGCACTGGGTTGGCCAGGCAGAGAACAAGCTGAGGCCCAGCACGACTGTCAGGGACAGGGAGAGGGGTATAAGGGTATCTCTGCCAGTAGAGACAGCAATGTAAAGAAAGGGACAACCAGGGACCAGCTTGTTCTGCCAGCTTGAGAAAGAGATGGCAAGGCAGCCAGGGTAGGCCCGGGGAAGGGCCGGGTGAGGACCATGTGGGTAGGGGAGTGGACATGCAGCGGGCGGGGGCAGCCAGCGCTAAAGCCTCCTGAGCCTCCTGCCTGCTGACCCTCGAGCCTGGGAGATAACAGGCCCGAATAGTGCTGACTTGCGGTTCAGAAATCCAATATCCTCCGCGGCACACTAATCGACTACCTGAGCTTCTGGCCCGCGCCAAGCTGCCCCGATTAATCCTGCGGCTCCACAGCCTTAATTAGTTTAACAGTTTCAGGGGCAGAAGAGGCAGGGAATAGGGTCCCCAGGTCCATGGGGACACAGCTCCCCTTGAAAACCCTGTCTGGTGCCCCATCTCCACAGTCACACACCTGCCTCAGCCCCAGAGGCCCCTTCCCACACTATCTGAAAAGCACTGGGTCCTCTCTTCCTGGGGAACAGTCCCAAGGGTTGGCACCTGGATCACAAGGTAGGTCATGCGGCACTGAGATCCCCCTTACCCCACACTTGTCCTATGCTCAGGGCCTCAAGCACTTCCTCTGACCTGCCCTTTGGGGCCCTGTGGTCTGCATGGGGAGGCCCTGCCAACTGCCAGCCTCATACCACCGGGCAACATGTTGTCTCTTCAGGGTGAGAGACAAGCTCCCAAGTTACTGACAACTTCCCAACAGCATGAGATAATCACACATGTCACTCCCCACAACAGCATGAGATGGGCACATGGTGACATCTTTCTCACACACACAACAGTCTGAAAGACAGGTGTACAAGTCAGTGACAACCCTCCTACCAGGATAAGCTAAGCATATAAACCTGTCGCTTCCCTAAAAGTGTGAGATGGTCACATCTGACACCCTCAGACAGTATGGGTCAGGTGTCCAGGTTGTCACCCCTCACCACAGTATGACTATCACACCCTCCTCCATGTCACCCACCCCTCCATGAAATCAGACTTTTTTCAGTGCGACAACTCCTCTGCCGCCCACAGTAAGAGGCAGGGACACAACCTTGATCCTTCCCTGAGTCCTCTCTCCAGATGGTGGGATAGTACATGACATGTCACCTCCCTGACTGCTTTGGACAGGTGACAGCCCACCCACACCCCTCCCCCCTGTCGCCAGCCTAGGTGATGCTGTCCTCTGCCTGCAGAGGCGTCACAGCTCACAGGGCATGAATGTCACCCCGGCATTGCCAGAGCTGGGCACAGCCACACGTTGCCCCAGTGACAAACACCACTGGCCCCAGGAGGAGGTGGAGGCACACAGAGCTCTGGGTGTGACCTTGGTCCCTGGACACCAGAAGGGGAGGTGCTGTGGCCTCCTGGCTGGGTAACCCAGCAGCCAGGCAGCCCTGGCTGGGGGAGAGGATTGCTAGGGAGGAAGCTGCCTTGGCGTGCATATAACCTGGAAATGCCACTTCCCCAAGACCCTACCCCACTCTATTTTTCATGTAATGTAGCCGTGTGTCTAGGGGGAGCAGAGTAGAATGGGTGGCAGAGGTAAGGTTATCACCAAGGTTGTTTCTATCACACTGCTTAGAGATTAGTGGAGAATAGGGGGGCTTAGGGGTAGCTGTCACCATACAATTCACAGAGGAGGGGATGGGATTTTGGCTTGAGACCCCCCGCTGTGAGGGGTGCCTCTCTTCCTTATAAAGGCCCCCTCTCCAAACTGCAGGCCACAGAGCAGGGGACAAGGAGGCCAAAGTCCAGGGGCATGACTCACCCGGGGAACAAGCCCAGCCTGCTAGCCAGAGTTGAGGGAGGCTGGGAGCCAAGAGGCCTGGGTTCAAGTCTGAGCACCTCCCAGGCCAAACTGGATGATCTAGGGGCAGTAGCTTAGCCTCCTTGGCTTTGGGGAAGGGGGAAAGAGGCCATTGCTAGGAAAGTGCCAGGGTCAGAAAGAAGACAAAATTGTGGGACAGTGCGGAGGATAGGGGAGGACTATGGTCTTCAGCCGTGGCTCCGAGCTCATGAAGAAAGCCATCTTTCTGTATACCCCTCATCTGAAGAGACACCACCACTAGCTCTGTGAAAACATGTAGCATAAAGAGGGCAGGTGCTCAAGAAATGGGAAGCTTTTTACAAAAAAAGGGAAAAACAGCCCAAGAGAGGGCAAGAGACTTGTCCAAGTCAAAGTAAAATCCAGGTCCGCTAAAAATCTCCACTGCCTGGCTTCCCACCTGAAGTTGTGCCTTTAAGATTGCTTGGAGGTATGTGTGGGGGAGGACGATGTGGATACTGTACAGACCTAAGATCAAGGAAGGATGACAGGAGTCTGTCATCCTTCTCACCTTTACCCTGAACCTCACTTGGCCAACCTTCAAGCCGTGGAGTAGCAACTCAAAAGGGATGGGGCAGCCCACACACCAACCCCCATGACCTGTCATACCATCTGCTGGTTGGAAAAGTTAGAGGATCTGGGATGTCAGTGTCCAATGTTTGCTCTGTACAGGAGCCCAGAGAGGGACAGGCCTACCCTAAGGTCACACAGCAGGACAGCCACAGAACTCAGAGTTCTGGTCAGGGACAGCTTCAGAGAAGAGTCCCTCTAGCCCCTGAGGGTGGCTGGAGCTGGGGGGCCCTGGGGGACTGAGCAAAACGTGGCGACAGATGGCCTGCCGAGGCAGCGGCGATCTGGGCGGCTGGCAGGCATGCTCGCTCCCGCGCAGGGAAGCAGCTAATTTTAGCTGAGGCCTCGATGCCAGCTTTGTTCCCCCCACCCACCCGCCGAGGGGGCCCAGCATGCCTTGCGTGCAACTGCCTCCCCCAGGCACCCCTACTCCCCTCTTGGTGAGTAGTGCCCAGACCCCAGGGTCCTAGAACTGTCTGCAGGACCAGGCCTCACCACACTAGGAGACAAGAGCTGGCCCTAGAGGCCTGGATCTCCACCCCAGGGCCTGTTTGCCCATGACTCCAAGCTCATTCCTTGACAAGGGAGGACAGGAGGAAGGCTGGAGGCCACTGCCCAGACTGGGAGGGGTAGACAGCAGGGGCTGCCAGTCTTGAGGGAAGGCGGGCACTGTCCTCCACCCAGCACTTAAGGAGACAGGACTCTTGATTCTACCAGAGCCCTGGTTCTTCTGGGCTGAGTCTTGGTGTTGGTGAGCACAAGGGTGGAAGTTACTCAAGCCTTTCCTTGTTCCTCATAATTCTGATTTGGCTCCAGGAAATCAAAATATTTTAAAGAACTCAGAAAGAGCAAGGGTATGTCACTGGGGGAAACTGAGGCACAGTGTGAGATAGACATTATGGTAGCAAGGTGAAGGACAAATCCCAGAAATCAGCAAAGCCTAAATATGCTGTTCTTCAAGTCCTTGTAGATAGGGGGCTTTTTGTTGGGCTTAGTCTCTGGGACTACCCCTTACCCTTATTTGGGCTGGTGAAAGGTAGACCAGGTGGACAGAGTTCCAACCACCAAAATCCCACCAAGAGAAGCTCTTTAACCTTAAACTCTCCCTATTTCAGGCTGAACAATGCATGGCCATTGGGAGTTTCAGAACATATGGCCCCTAGAAATTTCTGGAGGGCCCTCTCAGCTTCCCAATCAGGGGTTATAAGGGGAGTGGCAAGGCAGGAAAGAGAAAGGAGACCTGAAAGAAATCTATGTATTTATTTAGAGTCAAAGAACCAGAAGGAGAAATCAAGGCAAAGCATTAGGCAGAAAGAAGATCATGGGGGCAAGAGAAACAGGGCAGAATGAGATAAGGAGGGAGGGGAAAGGAGAAAGGAGGATGCCAGAGAAAGGATGACAGCAAGAAAATAACTCAGGAAGAGAGAGAAGGAGGAAGAAAAGACAAAGAGGGAGACAAGCAGGATGATGCAGAGACAAAGACACACACACATACACATGGAGACAGACACATGGAGGGGAAGAGATGGAGAAGGAGCTTGCCGCAGACAGGCCAACAGAACAGCAACCCAGGGAGCTGGAGACAGAGGGACTGACACACCCAGAGACCAACAGAGACAGTTGAGAGGATGAGACACACTCACAGAATGGGGCGGGAACAAGGGGGAGACACTAAGTGATAGATGGAGTGTGGGGGGAACAGCAGGAGTAGGCAGAGGCGAAGAGGGAGGGGGTGTGAGGAGGAGGAGGAGGGAAAGGAGGGGAGATGTCGTCGCCAGAACTATGGGGGACAGAGGACAGAAATGGAATGTGGGTCTGGGCATGAGGCTCACAGATGCATCGGCTCCGGTTTCAGCTGGGGCAGTTGGCTGTTAGGGTGGAGGGGAGGAAGAAACAGAGCTGGCAAGGGAGGGGGGCCTGTTGCCATGGCGGCGGGCACGGCAGGGGCACAGTCTGCTGGCACTTGGAGCTCTGGGCATGGTAGGGGGCTGACTGAGGGGGGAAGGAGGGGTGATGAAGAAGTCTCGCCCCTGCCCTCGGGGCTCTACCGGGAAGAAAGTTTCCAAAGGGTGGCTGGGAGATGCTGGGAGTGGAGGGAGCATGGTTGTGGGCCCTGCCTGATACCACGGAGGCCACCAGGGAGGTTCCCTTCTCCAAGTCACCTGTGCTATCCCAGGTTCCCACCTGTGCCTCAGGCTGGCCCCTAGGGGCCCTTTTCCTCTGTCCCCTCTAGTCTAGCTAAAGATCTGCATGTTACTGCTTTTGCTGTTTCTGCTTGCAGGGGAGCAGCAAGATTGTGAATTCAGGATCTGTAATCCTAACGCAGAGCCCAGGCCTACCGGGCTCCAGTTGCCAAGGCGACGGTGGGTCAGAGGGCAGCGCAGGGCGCCCGCTCCTCCAAGTCAGAATCCCAATTGTTAAAGCCCAAGAATAAACAGCTGAAGCGGCTGGGGGGGGGCAGACGGGAGGGGGGCTGAGGTCTGCATCGGCTCAGTGTGGTGTTGTCAAGCGAGATGTCACTAATTGTCTGAAGGAACGGGCTGAGGCAGCTCTTAACTGCTTCCGTGCCACCGGAGACACCTTGGCTGCCTGGTCTCATCCCTGGGGCCTCCCAGCATTCCACTGGGCCAGCCTGTTGGCTAGGAGAGTGCCGGCCCAGCATAATCTCTGGCTCCTTTGCATTGAACCCCCACATACTTTAAGCTCTTCTTTGCCCAACTTGGAGCCTCCCACCTGCAAGCCAAATCCTTACGTTCCTAGAACCCCTAACCCCAATCACTGGGCACACAATACTCCTCACAGCACAGTACTGCCCTCTGTGGCTTGCAGGTGCCCTTCCAGCTCTCCCACTGGCTCCTCCCTCCTCTTCCCAAGTCAGAGGTTCTGTTACAAGATGTGTGGATTGCAAAAGAAGATACTTAGTGCTTTCTGGTCTTTGTGGGGAGAGGAGACTCTCCAAAGGAGAAAGGGCAGGTCTCTAGCAATTCCCTGTGCAACCACCTACCTTTTTTTGGTACTGGGAATCAAACTCACAACCGCATGCTTGCCCGGCAGGAGCTTATGCTGCTGAGCTAAATAACCGGCCCTAACCACCTACTCTTAAGTCACATACACTAGACAAGGCTCTGAAGGGAACCAGAGACCCTAGTTTCTAGTTTTGATTGTTCTACCTACTTGCTGAGTGACTTTGGACAACCTAGTTTCCCTGTGGGCTGTCTTCTTTATTACCTGTCCTAAACATTTAGTAGTGCATACTGAGCCAGGCCATGTCTGTAACCCTTTGCCAGAGGAACGTCCAGTCCGGTGGATGAGACGGCCTCAAGGTAGAAAGCCAATAAGGGTGCATCTGGTGAGATATTCCACGAGAAACACAAATCTCTGCACGACCACTGCAGTGAACGAATGGCAGCTGGTGTGAGCAGCAGTATGGCTATTTCTGTGATTACAGAGGGCCACTAAAAAGGGGACGTTAATAAGAAAAAAAAAGGAATAAAAAAAAAACCCCAAACATGTGGATGTCGATTCTGAGAAGGTTTCTGGCAAAAAGTTGTACTGGAGAACTCTGACAGATAAAGAAGGTAGAGCAATCCAGAGGAGAGGTCTTGTTTAGTTCTCCAAGGGGAGCTGATTGACCTGCAAAGTCCCAACTTCGAGTATATTATGCCTCTCCCGGAGCAGGAAGGGCGAGGCCTTCCACAGCTCCCCGCCCCACCGCTGGCCCCGCCTCCTACCGCACCTCTTGCCGACCCCACCCACTAAGCCAAGGGAGGGGTGGCTGCGAGGAGGCGGGCCACCTGCAGGCTGCGCTCCCGGAGATTGGCAGTACCTAGGGTGATGTCATGAGGGGTGGGGCAGGCTTTGGGCACGCCCCCTACCTCAGACTCCCCGCATCCCCCTTCCCTCTCCAACCGCGCGTGGTGCTGGTGGGGGCGCCCTGAGGCAGGCTGGGTTTGGGGCGCTGTCCGTGGGCGGGGAGCTAAGCCCAGAAACAGGGGATCCCCCAGAGAGGGCCCAGCCCAACCCAGCCGCGGGCTGGGCGCATACAAAAGGCGACTTGTTCTTTTCTCGGGATGCCTGCGCCTTCTCAAACATACCTACAGCCGCACGCCACCGGGACAGCTACACCCACACAGCGGCACAAAGCCTGATAGAGTGGGGAGTAAGGGGCTCTCATCAGCCAGGCCTAAAGGTCGGCAGTAGTAACAACCTTTTGAACCACGCCATGCCACGTAAAACCATTCATCTCACCAAGCTACCTGAATACTGCCACAGCCTCATGCCCAGTTCCATTCCCAAAACTACCTTTCTCTCATAATTGTCTATGGTTTACTATTTCCTGCTTTGGAGTTGTACTGCCGGCTGCAAGCCAGGCTCCACACTGTGTGCGACTTTGGCACCCAAAAAGGTTTATAGTGATATATATATATATATATATATATATATATATATATATATATATATATATATATATATATATCCAGAGCCTTGGGTATGCTAGGCAAGTGCTTTACTACTGAGCTACAGTTCTAGCCCAGCCACCTTTACTTTTACTGAGCACCTATTCTGTACAATTTCATAATTATCCTACATGGTGGGCACTACTATCCTATTTCATGGATAGACAGCTGATGCTTAGGTTTAACACTTGTCTAAGACACAGGCAAGGTTTTGAAACCCAGGTTAAGCTTGACTTCAGAGTGCATGTTGCCAGCTCTGCAGCCCATCACTTCTTACATTCCAGCACCCCACCAAACAGTAAAGCCATTTTACAGTTAAGATGTAACTCACCACAAACACCCTTCAGTGCCAGTCTAGTACCAGGTAACCATTCTAACTAATCAGTGCATATGTTGGGGAAAGCATCTCCTACCTCTAGTCCTCAGAGTCATTTACAAATGGGGCCCAGAACAGACTATCTCTAAACTTTCCAGCAGGCTCACCTTCTACCTCCCCTCACCCCAGATGACAAAGCACTGCCATATTGGTTGGGGCACATGGTCTGCAACTCTCCCTGACCCAGTGTGCTGGGACCTTCCCCTAGCCCATAACCCCTGCTGAGAACAAGTCCAAACAAACTCCTTCCTGGGGATGTCAAAGCACCTTTCCTGGGGAGGCAGTGCTGTGATCCCAAAAGCCTGGCTAGGGAGAAAGATCGGATTACTCTTTCCCCAGCTGTGCTCTGACTCCTTGGGGTTGACCTTTCACCTCACCCAGGCCAAGACCCAAAGGGGGCCAGAGTCCAGTCCTCACCTCCTGTTAACCTTCTGCATTCTTCATCTTTTCATTCCTGGGCCCCTGCCAGGGCCTGGCAGGTTTCAGGAAGCCCAGCCGGGCATGCCAACCTTTCCCTAGCCTCCCATCCTAGCGTCCGGTTTCCCAGAGAGCTTTACAGCTCCCTGCCCCCTGCCCATGCTGCCCTACCGGGATCAGATACCTCCGCCCAAGCAGCTGAAAATGACCTGGGCTATTTTCGCTGCAGGATCACATTGCAACTCCCCCTTGAGCTGGTAGCTTCCCACACCTCTCCACACCATCGTCCCCCCATAGCACATTCGCACTTGGAGCCACTAACAGGACAGGAGGGCTTTTAGACACCACTGGCCTACAGCCCTAAGATGGGGAGTCTGAGACCAATAAGGAACAAGGCACAGGGTTGGGCTGAAAACCAGGCTCCTAGGTCCTCCATAGATTTCTTTCTATTGTCTAGCACTGCTGTTCCTTACCTTAGGATCTCTAAGTCTGACCCAGTCAACCTTCCCTAAGCACCAGAAAGTCATCCAAGAGGCAACCCATAAGTCTCTGTGCTGCTCTGCACGTCAGAATCTGCCCATGTCACACTCTTCGTTGTTTAGGATTGGGACCAGATTTGTACCTGTGCCACAGACAATGTGGACCCACCTGGAAGGTTTTACAGGGTACAAACTGGAAGGAAAGATAGGGAGTCTGAGGAATTTCCTAGAGAAATGGAAGGTAGACTCAGGCTTTATTCCCAGCTGTCCCATGCCCCAGCTTCTTGGTCATGTCTATCCCCACTCTCACCCTGGGGCTTTCCAATCCTACAAACTCAGCTCCCTCCAGGCCTCTGGGCCCCTGCCCCTGCCCCTGCCCTCTGCCTCAAGCCCCAGCCCTCCTGGACAGGAATGTGACTGGTCAGGTCTGAATTGACCACATGAGTGGCTATAAGGTGACAGACCCCAATTCTCCCATCCCCCCAACCTCACATACCAAGAGGGGGGTAAGAACTGCATTAACCCTTTACACCCTGGCTTTGGGGAGAAAAAGAAGGGTACTCTACTTCCCAAAGCTAATCACCTGGGCCACCAGGTGGGGGAAAAGTACAGGCGGAATTTACTTCAGCAGGGGGGTGGGCAGGTCAGTAGTCCCCATTAAGAGATTATCCTATACCACCCTAAGTGTTTAACTCTCATCTCCCAGGACATTTGGAAAAACAGAAGCTGGTGCTGAGGGCAGAGAAGGAAAAGCAGCATCATGAACCCCAACCTCTGGAGCCCCTGGTCTGATGGGAGAAACACAAGCCTGCCCTGGGGAGTCTGAGGAGCAGGGCAGGCACAGAGGCTGGGACAAAGAGTTAAGAGCAGAGCATGGAGCTGCTACGCAAGTGGGAGGAAGCCAGGGCAGGAGAACAAGCCAGGTGGGGTCAGGCCAGGCAGGCTTCCCGGAGGCCCCTGGGCCCACACCCCTCCCCCCAGGCTCTGGAATCTCGGGGGTCAGGGCTGAGGGACAGCTCCACCCCCTGCTCCCCTCAGGCTCAGGAATTCCACGGGGGGGGGGGCTGCTGCTGCTCCGGACTCAGTCCAAGTTGGCTCCCACTGGACCCGGAACCACAGCTTCTCCTTACCCCCCACCCCCACCCAAGCCCCTGGGCTGGCCCCCCAACCTTCTTCCCTCCCCCTGCCTGGCACGGTGTGTGCCAGGCGTTGGCAGAAAACAAACCCGCCGGGGTGGGTTTGCAGGGAGCGGGGTAACCTTGACACAGTTGCGGCAGTCGCTAATGGCAGACACACACTCCGCCTGTTCTGGGGGGACTGTTGCCGTTGCTAGGAAACCGGCAGCCGCGTGAATGGAAATGGGTCAGTAAACCTGGGGAGAGATAGTGTGACACTCGAACCACTGCAGCTGCTCCAGCCCACACCGAAATCCCTCCTCTTCAATATTTATCACTCCCGCCTGGGCCCTCAGCTCCTGCCAGACCCTACACCAGCCTGGCCCTCAGGCCCCCCCAAGGATCCATAGGGCTGGAGGGAGAAAAGCAACGGAGGGGTTGGCTTATCCACAGTTGGGGGGGGGGTCCCGGCGGGATGGGACTGGTTCTGGAGGACATAGAACAGGAAACAGAGTCTAATCCCGTGGTGGGGAAGGGGTTAAAAGGTCAATTCACGCCTGTTCCTGATTTAGGCACCGTGGTAAAATTACTGTGAGAGTACACCGGCTTGCTGCAGCCTGCCTACCTGAGGAGGGACAGACAGACAGGAGGCCTCCCTCCCATCCTCCCTGCATCCTGGGGCCTCCCTTGGTGGAGGGAAAGAGGCACCCAAAACAGCCAGGGCTCACTCACTGCCTGAAAACACCAACTGGCCTGGCGCAATCTGACAGCACCCCAAATGGCCAACGGCTGCTTACTGCCTTGCCACGCTATTCCTTCAGCAGCACACACCCCAGCCACTCACTGTTCAGGAAACCTTGACAACACCCCTACACAGATACCCCCACAACAGAACGTGACAACTGCAATTCAGAACAGAGCTGTTCAGCTCAACCCCATAAACAAGCTGACAAACCTAGGCACAGGCGAAACTCTTCCATCACGCCCTATGAGACTGGAGCCTGCCCAGCAGCTTGCCCTGACCCAAAGCCGGGTTCCCTGGCTCAGGGATGGTTTTTCCTCCCTCCCACTGCCAACCTCCTTGTCTTGCACACACGCTGATACACTGCCCCTGTGACGGCCCTTCTGGACACACCATACCACAAGCTAGCTGCCTTGTGCCCAGCACTCCACTCCCTGGAGGCTTCCTGGTCACTGACACACACATTCCCATCCCCTGGAAGCATGCAGTCTCACAGCCCCGCCTGACACAAGCTCTTATTCTTCAGCTCAGGCCTCTTTCCAGACAACGGGGACCCTGGGAATCAGCAATGCCACTCACATGGGTGATATCCCCCCTCCACCCACCATGATCTCCATCAGCATCCCTGAAGGGTGTGTCTAAACTCTAGCCTGGGAGGGGGGTACCTTGACAGAGATCTCCCAGCTGACTTCTTTCTCTGTGTCTCTTATCTCCTAGGATACATCAGTCAACACAGGCTTGGAGCCTGTCAGAGCTGGAAGGTGCCTTAGGGAGTCACTAATCTAGCCTCCTCACTTGGTAGGAAAAAACAGAGACCCGTGGAGGAAAGCAGCATGCCCAGTAACACAGCCCAAGTGCTGAATCCAGCTTATTTCTATTTTATATTCCTTTTCTGGGAGTCCTCTATGAGTTGGTGAGAAGCTAGGAGTTGGGAAGGGGGTGAAGGTCAACACAGAAAGGCCTTGGAGAAGCAGAGGCAGGGCACTGACTTGGTAGAGGGGAAATCTAGTCCCAGAGGAGAGATGATGGGAATTGCCCAGCAGTTCAGTCAGAAATGAGCACCTGGCACCCCTGCGGTAAGCCCATAAATTTGATCAAGTCTAGACTCTGCCAAAATGATGTACTGGACAATCAACTCTGCCCCTGTCCCTATCTCAGTACACCACAGCACTGTATCCCCAACCCAAAGGGAAAGTTACTGTTTCCCATACCTGGGCTTCAGTGCAGACTCTTAACTCCTGGGTAGCCCTGCCTTCTATTATTTAAACAGATGTCAGGAAGGATGCCTCTGGGAGGATACAGTGGTATTTTCCTGGGTGTTTGTATTTCATCTCCATTTTGCAGAAAAGCAAACTGAGGCTCACAGAGGCCCGGTAATTTGTTTACACAGATAATAAATGGAACCTTAAGCTCCTTCCAATACACCAGGGTCTTCCCCTGTGGACAGGGAAGGCCAATTAAACAGGAAATGGGGAGAACTGGGAGAGGTGGGGCAGGGAGAGGCTGGGGATAACACAGGCCCAGGCTGACCTCCTTGGCTGAGACTGAGCTTAGACAGAGGCATTTGAATTTGAATCTGGGTATCTGGCAGTGGTGGACTGAAAGGTTAGCAAGGAGCTGGGAGGGAGAGGAAAGCAGAATTCCACCAGCCTCAAGCCTGCCTGGGCCATACCCCAGGGAGCCAGGCCAAGGCTCTCTGCCAGCCCTCGTGGAACAACAGTGGGAGCATTGTGAGGGGACTGGGCCCCCCTTCCTGGGCCTTGGTTTCCCCATTTGTACTAAGAGCTGGCCTGGCAGGAAGAACTTCCAAGAGCCCTACCAATTTTATTTATTTATTTATTTAGGTGGTACTGGGGAGTGAATCCCAGGCCCTTGTGCATGCTATGCAAGCGCTGAGTTACTTCTTTTTATTTTTTAAGACAGGAACTCAGTGAGTTTTCCAGGCTGGTCTCAAAATTGTTTTCCTCTTGCCTCGGCCTTCTAAGTAGCTGAAATTACAGGTGTGTGACACCTGTGTGCCTTGCCCTTCCTACATTAGCATATTCTAATTAGTCCTAGTTCTCAGCTCTCAGTACCAACTTAGAATTCTCTCTGCTGATGTGAAGCTGCCAGTAACAACAGTAAATATACATTTAATGAGGCACTACTACCTTGGGAAGCCACATTTCACAGGGCTTTGCGAGAAGGCTATCTACTGCTCTGAATGGAACAAGTGCTTTATGTACCATTCTTTTTGTGAGCACACAGTATATTAGTTGTTTCAAACGTGCAACTTTAAGCTCTCCAACAAGGCCAAAGCCCACTGTTATCTAGTTTTTCATAAGGAAAGGGAAACAGGAGTGAAGAGACTTGCCCAAGGTCACACAGCCAATGAGCAGTAGAGAAAGCATGCCAACTAGGCCTATCTCCGCTGCTTTTCTTTAAAGTGGTCAAGGGACACTGAATGGGAGAAAAAAACGGAACTAACTGGGGCCATGTGGAGGAGGATAAAGGGTCCACCCCAGGCATAGGAGATATACCTGCTGAGTTGCCAAACGGTTCATCAGTTAGCAGAGTAACAAATGGTGCTCAAAGCAACTAAATTGTGGGAAAGCATCCCTGTCCCTCCCCCCACAAAGGGCAGAACAGACTTCTTTCCCCTTCCTACCCCATAGTACCAGGTGTGAGCCCTGAGAGGTCACTTACCTATTCCCCTGGACCTCAGGGTTCCAGTAAAAGGAAGCCCTTGCCTCCAAGGGGTCCTTTTCTGGGATCCCCCACCTGCAAGGTGCAGAGCCGCCCCCAAAGAAAGTTGCCTCCGCCATCGGGAAAATTATCCAGTATTTCTCAAGCACATCCACGTGCCCCTCGGTGGCCTGACAGTTGTGGGGCAGAGAGGGACTGGAAGAAGGCTGCCTCACTTCCTTCCTCTACAAAGCCCTAGACGGCTTGATTCGAGCCGAGGTGCCGGTCTACAGGTCCAGCCGGTCTCCAAGAGGTTAGGACAGGCAGCCTGCGAGTTCTGCTGCCACCACCCCTTCGGCTACCTGGCTGCCCCCAAATCCCTGTCACCCCGCCCCCCTCCCAGAAGAGGCTGCAGGGCGTCTAACTCCTGAGGAGGTGACGGGTGAGAGGGAAACCAGGCGGCTGGGGGAGGGGCGTTGCCTGCACCTGGCCCCTCTCCGCCGCCCAGGCCGGGAGAGGCGGGACTGGACCCTCGCCAGACCCGAAAAGGGAGGTGGGCGGCGGGCGGCGGGGCTCTTGCCTCGCCTGCAGGCTGGGTGTGGGCAGGGAGCTCTCCCCTACCACCCTTGTTGCGGAGGCGCCCCCTAGGGCCCGGCGCCTGGCCGCCCCTTCCCGAGCCGCGCTCGGCCCGCTCCCCTGGCCGGCCGCGCTCCCCAGCTGCAGGAAATTCCAGAAGCTCTCCATCATCCCGGCGCAGCGCGCAGCCGGGGCTGCCAAGGCTCCCCGAAGGAGATTTACATGCCGGCCGGTAGGCCGCGCGGCCCGCCCTCGCCCCCCACCCGTCCAACACGGCTCGGCAGCCACGTCGGGTCGGGCGGGGGCCGGGTCGGCCGCCCCTTCCCGCGCCCCGGGGCCGGGGAATGCGTGGCAGCTCCGGCCGGGGACTATTTTGAGCGGGAGGGGAGCGGCCCAGCCGTGGTGTTTTCGGCTTTTTCCTGGCCCCCGGCCCGCCAGCCTGGGCCCTCGGCCGCCCGGGAAGGGGTGATCACGTGGCAGGGGCGGGGAGGGACCGCTGCGATCCGGCTCCGGCTCCGGCTCCGGCTCCCGCCCTGGCCCTGGCCCGGCCCGGCCCGGCCCGAGAGGCCCCGGGCTGCGGTCCCGACCTGCGCGCTCAGCCCGGGCCGAGCGGCGGGATTATTAATAGCGCGCCTAGTGGCTGCAGCAGAGGCTCCAGGGTGCCGGCTACCTGCACGCCCCTCCTCTGTTGAGCGCAGGCAGCAAAGGCACTCCCTCCCCAGCGGCGGACTCGGGCCTCACTGGATAGCGCCACTGTGCTCCAGTGGCCAATCACCGGCCTCGATTTCCTTACCTGTAAGTTGGGGTTGAACTACCCGGCTTTACATGGTGGATACCATATAAAGGTTTTTATTTGTTGCGAGTCTCTCGTTGGGCAAAACACTTTCACGTTTGGGAGCCTTGGTTTTCCCATTTATAAAGTGAGAAGGTGCAAGTAGGACTGTTGGGAAGGGGGAGGTCCCTTACATTTGAACAACGCATTTTCACTTATAAATCATTTGAGCCTATTGACTATCCAATGGTAATGGCCAACGCAGAGTATTTGGCCTGTATTATCAGCATGCATTCACTCACTTGATTATAAGGGTCCCATAAAAAAGATAATATCCCCTTTTTGCTGATGAGGAAACTGAAGCTCAGGAAAGCCCGCTAAAGGTCATACAACAAGCATGACCTTAGCATAGCCCAGAGTCAAACTGGTTTCAGAGTCTGAGTTAACCACTGAACTCCTGACACAAGCAGGTCGAACATGCTTTAAAAAAAAAAAAAAAAGGTGGAAACTGAGGCTCAAGGTGTGATTTTCACAAAGCTGCCTTTGGCCAATTAGTGGCACAGGTAGGCATCCAACAAAAATTTTTCAGCTGCTACTCTAGTGCCCCAATGCAGTCCTCTGAATTGTTCAATTCCTGCCAAAGGTGTCCCCAGGATAGAGTTCTAAAAGGTGGGTACCAAGCTGTGTCAAGGGGTCTTAGGGATCACCCTCTGCTCTCAAGCGTCAATCTGAGACTACCAGCTCCCCAGGATTCACTACTCCATCAAATTCTAGACCCAACTCAGCCTCACAGCCAAAGCGGTGTGGGGGTAAGAGGCGGCGATATACAGGGGGAACAGCCTGGGATAGGGCCTGGAGCTGCTTCCTGTTCCCCCCCACTCCACCTCTTAGCAAGGAAGCACAAAGGCTGGCAGGCCCCCCACTCCGCCCCGGAAACCTGCCGGTTTATTTCTGTCTCTAGGCCCCCTGTTTCCACAGAGTCAGTCCAGGAAGGCTGGCAGCAGCTGGCTTGGAGGGGTGGAGCTCTTACTCCCTCAAGGGTCCAGCTGCCACTCTGCCCTCCCCCACCTGCCAGGCCAGACCAGACTCAGAGATGTCACTGGGATGAGGGAAGGAGGGAGGAGAAGGCCAATACTCAGACAGGAAGGCCCTGACTGGTCCAGAACCCCAAAATAAATTCCCCAAGGCCAGTCAGAACTCCAAGAGAGGGAACCACTGCCCAGCCCAGAGCCCAGGTGCTCTCCCAAGTCTAGCCAGTCTACACCCAGTTCAAGTCTTAAGGGTATAACCTCTGACATGTCCAACTCTATTTACTCCAGAACATTCTGGTTCATTACTCCTCTGGATCCCAAAGGAAAGACTGCTTCTAAACCTTGCTGTCCATACAACAGTCACTAACCACATGTTGCTACTGAGCACCAAGACAGGCTAGCCTGAAACAAGATACACCGTAAGTATAAATACACACCAGATTCTGAAGCCTACCATAAAAAAAAGGTGAAAGATAACAATAATTTATACTATCACTTGTTGGAATGACAATATCTTTGATATATGGGATGAGATAAGAACTGAAATTTCACTTTTTAAAAAATTTCACTTCTTTTCAGTTTGTCTAATGTATGAGCAAATTTTAAATTACATATGTATCTTCCATTGCACTTCTACTGGGCACTAGCAGTCTAGATCATGTGCTCCAGCAATGGACCAACACTGCTCACTCTGGGTCAGTTTGTGTGGCTTTCACTCACCCACTTCCCCATATCCAGACCACAGTCTTATGTGTGGATCTAAATCTCACTACTCCAAACAACTCACCCCAACTTTCTGTGAGATTTCACCTTTCAGCCAGAGATTATAACTGAGTCTGTTTTAAACCATTATCTACTACATTTCTTATTCATCAGTTCTCAGTAGTTACATCCCTAGCAAGAATGTGGCTCTAGATCAGTAGTGGCAAACCTATGGCACTTGTGCAGGCTGTCTGTATCACTGAAAGCTTTAAAAGGCTTGCCATCCCTGCTTTAGATCATCTTCCATGTTACCCTGCTATGGATCTAAATTCCAGTCTGACACCCCAAACTTGTTTGCTTAGATCACTGTTTAATAAGGTTTAAACATGCATGCACTCTCAGGAGGAATAAGGCTATACCTTAGGAAATGGCAAACTATGGCCCGTGGGCCAAATCTGGCCCGTTGTCTGATTTTATAATTGAAGTTTGATTGGCATCAGCCTGGCTCATTTATTTATGCATTGTCTATGACTACTTTAAAGGTATCAGACAAAGACTGAAGAACCTATAATGCCTAAATTTTTTACTAGGTAGCTCTCTACAGAAAAATCCTGTCAAATGACCAAGTCCAACCCACCATCAATCTGTACTCTAATCTGAGGTCTAGCTAGTCTAATCTAGATTGCTTTCTGCTGTGCTTGTAGATAGGTGCTGCCCTGCCAGCCAGAATCTAAACCAGAGCCTAACATGGGTCCCTCAGTGCTGGGGTTCCAGATTCTATTCTGATGTCAGCAGATGGGACCCAGGATTCCTTTTGGAAATGGAAAGACTATTTCTATTTCTGAACTTCCTTAGAGAGATCAAGGCCCACTGCCTTTTCTCAGTGGCCTTGAATGGGGAGGGAGGGTAAATTCTGGAGACAACACTGGAGTTTGAGTCAAAGAGTCAAGGATAAGCCCTTCTCCATCAAGGGGGTGGCAGACATAATTAGGCCAAGAAGCTAGAGTACTGGACCTCTATATTCGACCCTTTTGCAGCAGGCTCCAGAAAAGGTCACTTAGCTGGGGTATCACCCTCTGGAAACTAAGCCAGGGGGCTCCAAATGAAATTTTTACTGGCCATCACCTCCAGTTGCATGACGTTTCACCTAAGAGCTGAGCTGGCACTTCTACCCTTTCTTTCCTTACCTCTAACTCTACCTCTCTTTGGCTTTCTTTAAAAAATCCTCTCATGGGCTGGGGATTTAGCTCAGTGGCATAAGCACCTGCCTGGCAAGCTCGAGGTCGTGAGTTCGATCCCCAGTACCACAAAACAACAACAACAACAAAATCCTCTCACATCTGCCTCCTTCCTCCTTCCCTACCACTTCTCCCTCCTTGGTCCTAGAATCCTTGGTTGGTCTTAGTGGTAAAGATCTTAAGCTTTGCAACTGGCAAACCAGGCTTAAATTCTAGCTCTGGCTGAATGATCACTTCACCTCTCTAGATCTCCTCAGTTTTCCTATCTGCAAAATGGAATAAATATAATGGTACTTATTTCATAGGGCTATGATACAACTTTTAAAAAAGCGGATCACTTTGCCTAGTAACTGCCCTAGGATGAATTTAATGCTATTAAAAAAAAATCACTATTGATTATCTAGCTTGGCACCATGAATGGATTTTGGCAGTTTTGTAATCCTCAGAAAATGTTAACCAAAACTTGTTTTTATATTTTTCTAGAGAGATGGCCCTGAACCCTCTCATCATCTCCTCAAAATGATCCACAGCCTGCAATGTTTAAAAGTAAAGGAAAAGAAAGGAAAGGAAAGAAAAGAAAAGAAAAAAAGAAAAGAAAAGAAAAGAAAAGAAAAGAAAAGAAGGGTAACTTTAGTTCAATCCAAATGAGAAAACAGGAGGAAAGGGAAGGGAGCAGATCCAGTTTCCTCAAAACATCTGGGCAGACCCAGGCTAGAGCCCAGGAGCACCATAGCCAGCCTTTACTCCTTTTACCCATGGAAGCTGTCTGTCCGATCTGACCTCATCATTCTCACCTGCTCAACTGTGACAGCCTCCCAGTGGGTTCCCTACCTCCAGTCGCCTTCATGGAATCTCCTCCACCCAGTGCAGATATGTATATCTACCTCAAATCCCATTCCCATGACACTGAGTCTCTGCCCTGAAACCTTTAATAGCTCTCTACCGCTAAGGACAACATCAAGGCTGAGGTCTCTGGCCTGACATTCAAGGGCCTTCACAGCCAGCTCTGGCCCAGCCAGCCTCCTTGCTGTTCCTCTCATCTGGTCAGTAGGCTGACTTCTTCCTCTCCTCTCTTTGCTCCCCTCAGTTTCAACACCACCCACACACTCACTCAGTTCTGGACAGACTGTGCCCCTCTGTTCAATCACACAGTGTCTCAGACCTAGCCTGCTGCCCCTGCTCTACCCTTGGGGTTGCTGCTGTCTCCAGCTGCTCTGAGCTCACCCTGAGGAGAGGCCAGGCCAGGGTATGCTGACGACAGCTCTGGTTCCAGGAAGCAGGCCTCTGTCCCTGGACCCTGACCTACCTTTTTTTTTTTTTTTGGTGTGTGTGTGTGTGTGTGTGTGTGAGAGAGAGAGAGAGAGAGAGAGAGAGAGAGAGAGAGAGATTGAGAGAGAGGGACAGGGTCTCACTATGTCATTTAGGCTGGCCTTGAACTCACTAAGTAGCCTAGGCTGGTGTGGAATTTGCAGCAATCTTTCTGCCTCAGCCTCCCCAGTGCTGGATTACAGGCATGTACAACCACGCCCAGCAACACTGACCTACCTTAACACTGCTCCTGTCTTCTACAATCCAGCCCCTAACTGTCCTCTATGCTTTTAGGAACTGCACTCGCTTTGTTATAGGGAATCAGGGATTCGGCCAGTACAGCACTATCCTCTGAAGTTATGACTTGGGTTAATCTTTTTCTTTTGAGTCTCAGCATCTTGATCTGTAGGGATGGCGACAGTGGTGTCTATATCTCACATGATTCTCATGAAAGACAAATAGTTGTCTTTTCTATTAAAACCTACAAATACTACAAATAATAACCATGGTCTCCATTTCTAAATTTGTTTAAAATCATGACCAGCGTTGGGCATGGTGGCACACACTTGTGGTCACAGCTATTTGGGAGCCTGAGGTGAGGGGATCACTTGAACTTACACATTAAGGGCCTGCCTTGCAAGTGTGTGGCCATGAGTTCGATCTCTCGTACCGATAATTTAAAAAAAAAATTACAAATACATAAAGTTGCGATAATCCTGCAAATCTGATATTCTGTAAACCCTTCTCTGTTTCACTTTCTTCCTTGGCACCTGTCACCAACTGACAGACCACATATTTTACTTGTTTTTGTGTGAACTGTTTCACCCTCTAAACGTAAGGGCCTTGAGGGAGGAATTTTCATCTATTTTGTTCATTGCTGTCTCCTAGCAAAGAGCCTGACACCAAGAATGCACTTGATAGCTGAGGAATGAATGAGTGAGTCAAGGGTGGCCTATGTGCCAGGAGCTGTGCTAAGCACTTTCCCAGATCATCTCCTCTGAGGAGCCAGGTACTTTGATTACCTCTCATTTTGAAAATGAGACATTAAGTGACCCGCCTGATCAGTGGTGGGAAGCAGCTTGGCTAGGATTTGTCTCTAGAGCCTGTCCAGTTGATCACTATGTTCTATTTCCTTTCCTGACCATTAGCTAAGTCTCTTGAATCTGTCACCCTCCCTATTTCCCTGAGGCCATCACACTCCCTTATGTCCCCGAGGCCACCAGCCCTCCCAACTCTCATTCTGCTGGCCATTTTCATTTCCTCCACTTAGCAGCCCTAAACCCTGTTGCTCATTGTTACCTCAGGGCCTTTGCTTGTGCCTTGCCTGGAATGCTCTGGCCTGTCTTTCCTCTCACTGTTTTCTTTCTCTTTCTTCTGCAAGACCAATGCCCCCACCCACATACCACATCTCTTAATCCAGTTTAAAGCTTTGCAATTAGAAACAGCTTTCCAAATCAGGCATAGTGGTACATTCCTATAATCCCAGCATTCTGAGAGGCTGAGGATATAGCAAGTTTGAGCCCAGCCTGGGCAATTTAAGAATGTGTCTCAAAAAAAAAAAAAAAAAAAAAAAAAAAAAAAAAAAAAAAAAAAAAAAAAAAAAAAAAAAAAAAAGCCAACATGTTGCTCATTGCAAAAGCCCTGGGTTCAATTTCTAATACCAATGGAAAACATACTTAAATAAATAAATAAATAAATAAAATAACTTTCTAGTGGCAAATTGCAGCTCTATTCCCTACCAGTTGGGTTTCTTTGGGGATGTCACTACACCTCTCTGAACCTGTTTCTTTTCTATAAAATGGAAATAGTGCAACAAACACCTGTACCTCAGCAGTGAAAGTACCTAACACCAAATAAGCACTCAATAAACACGAGCCTGCTATCATTTCTATGGCTTTTTATTGTGTTGCTTACCTCCATTCTAAAAGCCTCAGCCTCTGATTCCTCCTTCCCAACCAATATCCATCTCTTTCCAGATTACAAAGATAATAAATTGCTAATGTGCACTGAATTTTCACTATTTGCTATGATTGGTGGCATGTTTAGCACCTAGGAGATGCTTAATATTATTTTGGAATAGATTAAATCTTCACCACACTCTTTGGGATGGGAAGAACTACTATGTACTCATTTTACAGATAAGGAAATCAAGACTGAAAAGAGGAAACCATTTGCCATGGTTGGGTTTTAAACCCAAGCAGTCTGACTCCAATGCCATACCATCCATACCCATCCATACCATCAATCCCAGGAGTAGGACAATTCCTTTCTTTCTTCGTTCCAGGTGTTGGGTCTTAGCATCTAGATGGACACTACTGAGCTTCTGCTTTGATATGCAAACTCTACATATTTTATCTCATTTGAGCCTCACAAAACTGGATGACATCAGTTACTTTCACTTGACAGATTAGGAGACTGAGGTTTAGAGAGGAGTCAAGTAACTAGGACACACAGGAATGAAAACCTAAACTCTTCACCATTCCCAGACAGACACACCTCGGCGCTTTGATTTGTGGGCTACATCCCCTTCCCACCTTTTCTTCTTCTTCTTCTTCTTCTTCTTCTTTTTCTTCTTCTTCTTCGGCTCCTTTCACATAGGCTTGGTGAGGAAAGAGCTGGGTCTAGATTGGAGGCTTCCCAAAGATGCTATGTCTCCTGGGAATTCAGGGCCTGGGTCTCTTATTTAGGGGAACAAGGGCAGGATAGTATGATGCTTCAGAAGGAAGATTCTTGATTCCAGTGTTCTAAGTTCAAAGGAAGGCTCTGTGGTTGGGTTTTAAACCAACCACACCTGTGTGACCTTGGATAAGTCACTTAACTTTCCAAGGCCTCAGTTTGCTAATACAGTAGTCCCCCTTCATCTGAAGGGGAATGTTCCAATGTTACTGCCTGAAACCACGCCCTATGGATACCGTGTCTTTTCTTACACAGACATATCTATAAAAAGTTTAACTTATAAATTAGGTACAATAAGATAATAATAGTAATCAAGTAGAACAATTATATTACATTAAATGTTATTTAAAACTTATAAACTGTTTATTTCCAAAATCTTCCAGTTAGTATTTCTGGACTGCGGTTGACCACAGTTAGCTGAAACTGTGGAAAGTGGAACAGAGGATAGGGGGACAAGCATACGTAAAATAAGAATGGGGATGCTATGATGATTAAGCGTGTATTTATAAAGTTAGAAAAGTGTCTGGGATGTGGTAAATGTTCGTTAAATAAATAAAAATTGAAGCTGGAGATGGCTCTATGGAAGAGTTTGTGCTCAGCATGAGTGAGGCCCTAGGTTCAGCTCTCAGCACCAAGAAACAAAAATAAAAATTAAACTAAAAAAACCCACTTGTTCGATCCCTGGTACCAAAAAAAAAATAATAAATAAATAAATAAATAATAAAAATAAAAAAAACCCACTTAATAAATAAAAGTAAGACTCCGCCCTGTAAGGTACAGAGTAAGCGACAAAGCAAACCCTAATTCCAAATAGATGACTGAAGACACACAGGTAAATGAAAAGAGGCGGCAGAGACTACACCTTTAGAAAGTCCCTTGTGGCAGGGACCCACTCTCCATCCTCGAATCCTCCAAGGCCCCATTTCCTGTCTTCATCAGACTTCTGACATAATCCCCTCACACTAGTCTTTTCCAGGGCCACTTCCCCTGCTCCAAATGTGAACTCTACATCTCTACACGCAGTCAGAAAGATTATAAGCAGAATCCAGGCAGTGCTTTTCCTAGCTGCTGTGTGACTCTGGACAAGTCACTTAGCTTCTCTCAGCCTCACCTTCATCTGGTCAAGGGGATACTCTCCCCTTGCCAAGGTCTGTCCTAGGGATTAACGAATAACTGAAATCATATCCACAGATGTGACCACACTACTGTGCTACAGGCCAGCTACCCAGGTGGGTGTGCTGTTTTGAGCCCTGAAGTAAGCAAAGGGGCTGCTAGGAAACACACACACACACACCCCAATCTACTTTGAAAGTTTCCTCTGCAGTCCTTAAGCCCCACCCAAGGCAAGTTCCCTGACATTAAAATATTCTTTGTTGGTACCAGGAATTGAACTCTCAACCTCATGCTTGCCAGGCAGGTGCTGTGCTGCTGAGCTATATTCCTGCCCTAAAATAGTCTTTACTGGGAGCCAGGCAGAGGCCTCATGCCAGGCCTCTGTTGCCCACAGAGAAAGCAGAGAGAGCAGGGAAGACCTTGGGATGCGAGGGGCACATGGGGGAGCAGTGTGCCCCAAGGCCCTCCCTCTTCCCATTAGCTAAACTAGCAATCACCTGGCCTGGCCTTTCACTCCTCTTAAAAGGAAGAGAAGTCATCAGCAGCAAGTTAGGATAGTCGATTACCTCTTTTAATTAATTAAAATAAACAGCAAATTAAATACAGTAAAATTAAAATAGCACAGGAAATTAATTCTCTCCAGCCCTACCTCACAGGTGAGATGCTTAAAGGGCCCCTCTCAGCCAGGATTCAGGGCAGCTGGGGGGGGGGGTCACTAGAACTTGTCTTTCACTACAACTCCTGGCAACCCCAAATGTCAGCGGGAGAACCTAGCTACCCACAGACATTCATCTAGATCTGCCAACTATCTGGACTGGCATCCTGGCTCCTTAACCCCAGGGGACTTCAAATCCTGGGTCACATTCCTGAACCCCAAGCCCTGCTTCCTGGTAGGTGGGCAGGGAGGGGCCTGACACCTGTTGGGCTAGGGAATGGGCACTGTATTCTTGTAGGCACATGGCCCACATCTAGTGCCACCCAGGGCAGACAAGAGGGAAGAGAGATTGAGGCCATCTCTTCTGGGTCCCCTCGGGGCTTGGAGTCAGATCCCAGAAAGGTTCTTCCTCTTCTGTGTGAGCTCTGGCCCCCTTACTCAGAGTACCCTCAATCTGCCCCTGGAGGTCCCTACTCTGCTCCTTCCTTTTACTCAGAAAGAAAGCACAGCTGAGGCCAGAACCCCAAGCCAGAAGTGCCCCTCCAAGCTGGCCAGCTCAGCTCCTAGTACACAATGCCCGAGTTCCTTCATCACACAGATGGGGAAACCGAGGCCAGGAAGAGCAACTGGTGGGGCCTGAAGCTGAATCCAAATGGCATGTGCCATGCTACCACAAGACACTGGATTTTGAATTCAGCTCAGCTCCACACTGTCCCCCTATAGCCTGGCTCTAAGGTCTTGCTTCCACAATGCCAACCCCTAAAACTCTGTGGTCCTGTGCCCTACACACAGTGGCTGAGACTCAGCCAGTTCTTAAGTCCTGCCCTCTGGCTGTTGATCACAGAGTTTGCTCCCCCTGAAGCACCTTCCCCAACCTGTCTGGCCAAATTCCCAAGGCTAACTCAACACCAGCTCCTCTCCATGAGCTACTCAAAGAGTCCTAGCAGGGTCTGCCTCCCAGGGGATTCCTTTAAGCAGGGGCTTGCTTTAAGCTCCCAGATACTTTACCTCTACCCCTACCCTCTCTGCTGCCTGCAGGACAGCAGGTGAGCAGCTGCCTCTGGGTCCCACTACCTGACACGGGCTCACCTAATCCCTCCTCCCACCCAACTGGTAACTAACAGCTGTCATTTACTGAGCATCTACTACAGCCCTGCATTGTTCCATCCTCACATGATCCCGAGGCCACAGAGCACTGGAACTAGAACTACAATGATCCTTGCCCCTAAATGAATCTCCTCTCTACCCTGCTCACCTCTTCAAGGTTAGCTCACCATCCTCTCCCATCCATTCAAACCTCCCAAGTACCCTCCCTTCCTCCAGTCTGTCCCTACTCTGGTCCTGTCACAAAGAACATCCCATGATTCCTTGTGGCACACTGGACAAAACTCAAATCCCCAAGCATGGCAGCCAATCTGTAATACCTATTTTTGCAGTGTATCCTTTGATCCCTAAACAGCAGCACATCCTTTCTGCACACCACACTGATTGACTTCTGGGCTTTGCATATGTTGTTCCTTCTTATTAGAACACTTCCTACATTTTTCTTTTTGTGAATTCCTACACATCCTTCAACAGCCGACACCAAGGGTTACCTTCCCATCTAGTTAGAAGAGAGAAACAACCAGCAAGCAGGCTGCTCACAAAACAGAGCTTTGTGAGGGAAGGGCTTATGTCTGTCTTGGCCACCAACAGTCTCCCTGGGGCTTACCTCATAATGCCCAATCCCTATTTGTTGAATGAATGAATGTCCCATATATACTTGTTGACTAGATAGAGAAATGACAAAAGAATCCAAGGCCAAGAGGAGAGACTGAGGCTAGGGAGGCCAAGCACACAGTGAAGCAAAGTGACAAATACCACCATAGCTAATCTGCAGCAGAGCCATACTCCTTGGCAGAGTGTGAGCAACAGAGGAAGGAAAGTGACGGGAGGCTCTGAAAGTACATGTGTATGTGCACGTGTGAGAGAGGTGAGGCTGCATGTGGAGGAGTGTGTGTGTGTGTGTGTGTGTGTTGCACTTGTGAATTATTCTATGTGAGAAGGCAAGGAAGTATGTGAGGGATTGTGGGGGGGTGCGTGCCATGAAGGCTATGAGTGTGCAAGCAATGTGTGGGCGAGGAAGACTGTGTGAGTGTGAGGGACAGAAATGGAGGCTGAACATATCTACTAGGCGGGTGAAGAACATATCTGCTGGGCTGGACTGAGAAAGATGAGGCAGGCACACAGGGTGTTTGAGTGAGAGACTATGGCGGGGGAGGCATTTCAAGGACAAACAAGGGAAGCTGGTGTGTCCGTGAGTGCAACCAATGGAAAA